>VYZQ01033946.1:15780-28120 GCA_013400655.1 Mystacornis crossleyi | reverse complement strand
ATCTGTTCTTTGGCTTTTGCCCTCCTTTTATGAGTTCCTCTCATGCTCCCATATTATACTGGTTCACAAAAGTTCACTCATAAAAATTTCAGTATTTATTTACCTTGTGCTACTTTCTTATTATAGCATCTTTGAATGTACTGTACATTCCAGATTCCAGAGTAGTACACAGTGCTTGGAACGGCTGGGTGACAAAGTTCATGCATGTATCTGGGATTACAGGAACACACACACAACATTTTACAGGATTCTTTTCACTTACACACCAGCTACTGAAGTGTTTTAGCTTTTTGTTCTGTTTGTCATAATTCTTTTAAAACTAAATAAATGTGATTGAGAATAATGACAGGTTGTTTCTTGTATTCATTACAATAAAGATTCCTCATGAAATCCTACCTTATGTTATTACAATTGCTCATTTAAAGAATCACTTGAACTTTTACTTCATTATTCTCACCCTGATCTACAATTCAAGGTATACCACCCTGTGGGTGGCATTGCAGGAGGACTGGAACTTTAAATTATATTTGATTTTTATTTTACATTACACCTTTTATAACTTTTACCTTTTGTTGCTTTCTGTAGGCAGCAGGGTGTCTGGGACACAGGCCAGAGGTCTGCATAAAAATGGGCATAAATCATATAAATATGTATATATACACATATGACTTTTTAAAAAATGTTAGATTTTTCAGTTTTCATTTTTCATCTATTATTCATTTTTTGCCTTCAGTTAGATCCACTCTTTCTTGTCCCCTTAAAATTCAAGTGGTTTGTAAAGGTCTCTGATTCACCACTGGCACCACTTCAGTACAATGCCAGCGTCATTTGACTTGTATATGAATAGTCACAGCTTTCATTGGAAAAAGGAGTGCAAGAGCCAGGAAAGAAATGTACTACCACCTCTCCCAGACCACCTGCCTACACTGGAGGAGGTAAGGAATTCCAGGACAAGCTGTTTTTTAAACCTAGCACAGCAAATACATTCAGAAGACATTACTTTCTAAGTCATTCCAAATGTTGGATCAGTTTGTCCTCTGAAGTCATAATATGATGCAGCTACTTTCAAAATCCATCTGCCAGCAAGGCTAAGTAATTAAACTCCTCTCTCGCGCTCCCTCACGGAGCCTCCTTGAAATGCCCTGAGGTCTGTCCCTCCTTCCCTTCTGCTGCGAGGCCCGAGAGGTCACCTGGCGCTGGCGCAGGTGGCTGCAGGTGTCCCCTCAGTAGGAGACCAAAGGGTCTGAGCTGCCCAGGCTGCTTGCCTTAAAGGAACCCATGGGATACAGAAGCTGCGTCTCCTGACAGGTGCCTTCATCCATGTGCATCAGCACGCGTGTTGTGGTAGCAAGTTATTTTGTAGCTAATGCAGTTAATTCCCTGCCAGCCTCCTGAACCCTGTCTCTGCCATATATCTTGGTGAACTGATGGGGATTTAAACAATATTTGACTTGGAGGTACTACAAGGCAAATGCACAAGCCATCAAAGGCATGTTTTATAATCATGGCTTAGCATGATTCTTTTCTTTGGCATTTGACCGAAAGAAAAAAGACCAAAAAAAAAAAAAATTTAAAGCCTTATGATTTTAAGCATGCAGATTGTCCCAGACTTCTATCTTTGTGAATCCATTTTCCCATGTTGAAGGGGGAAAGTTTACTCAGGAGTAATAAACAGGTCCCATGGGACTGCAGCATGCTACTGCAGTCATGCACAAAGTGAGTCAGCCAGGAAAGGGATGTCAGCCAAGAGGTTTCAGTTCCACACTTCAAAGGACAACACTCATGGGCTTTTATTTTCCTTTTTAAAATGTTCTGATGAGCACTTGGCTGCATTGCTAGTGATACTACTGAGACACAATGTCCCATGCACATGGAAATATAAAAGGATATTTCTTGTCTTACCTACATCTGCTGTGGTATCTCAGAAAGGTGGACTACATCATGTAACAAATTTAAAATAACCGTACACCCAGTCTCATTACCAGGCCTATTACGCACTGGATGAGAATCAAGCTAGCGGGATACTATTTCTTGAGAAGAGGTCACTGCTTCTCTGTGTCTCATTGTTTTGACCGATTTATAGGTTTTTTTAAACACTCAAGCACTTAGGGAAAAACCTTGGAGTAGGTTACCTCCAGATGAGGTAGGTCTTATTTAGCTGGGCAAACATCAGGAGCAACACTGGAGACAAATAGTGGGAGGGAGGGACACCTATGTGGATGACATGACAAATGTTCCAGGCCAGCCCTGTTGTCACCCCAAACCAAGGTAACAGTGCACAGGGAACTCTTTCTGAGCTGTTTCAGGGCATTGTCTGTGCCTGGATAACCCCTCTGAAACACTGGTCTGCCTCTTGAGACTTTTGCTATTCCCCATCCCAAGACAACATGTGAAAGAGTGTTTTCCCACTGCTTGTGCATCAATACGCAAGTAGATTCGAGAGCCTGAGAGACAAAGCCAGCCCTCCCTAGTATGATGCTCAAACTGAGGTGAATTCACTAAGCTGGGAGGTAGAATAGGATTCTAATGCAAAGCATACATCTCCTAGTGCAAAGCATTCAGTAAGGTCCCCCTGCAGTGGACAGGACTGGAACGGATTGGATCTGGATTTATAAAGTGTCAGCCTCATGGGTAGACAGAACCTGGAATTAGTACCCAGTGGGTTGTGCAGCCTCATGGATAATCTCAGCATCAGTTGTTGTAGGTGCCTACTGAAAAACCTTGAGTCTGAGGGCATGTGGGCTTATGTGTGCTCTTTATCATATTTATGCAGGACTTTGCTATAGAGATATTTTCTTCTTCATCTTTTCCCTGCCAGTTGACAGGTGTAAGATGCTGCTCAAGAAATAAGACTCTTTATCTGTTGCTCTTTACCTTGCCACTATGACTGCCAAACTTTATTTAACTCATCAGTGTCTGCCCTTTTTCGTCAGAGACCTTATGATATGCCATCATGTTTTCCACTGCGTTATTTTGAAATCAGATTGTGTTGTTTTCAAGAGAAATAATTTCAAATGGGAGAATTAATTACTATGAACTGTTGCAGTGTGGTAGATGAAAGGTGCCACAACCTTCCTAAAAGCGTCTCCAATGGGTCTGGAACCGCTCCGGCAAAGCCGCTGCGCTTAGGCTGGTTAGATCGGCTGCACCGACAGCTCCTGTCCTGTCCCGCTGGTTGAGCCTCCGTGGCTGGGTGGCTCCCCGAAGGGAGCAACTCAGAAGGGGTCAGGCTCTCATAGGAGTGAAAGCAGGCAGCATCCATCTCAGACAGAGAAGCAGCCAGGCACACACACACACTCGCTGCGGGCGACAGAAGAGCCAGGAAGGATCTTTGGCATGGTGTTCTGAGAGGTTTTAATTCAGTCACCTCATCACGAAGGGTGATAGAAGCAAAAGACAAAATGGGGGAAGGGTTTGGCGTTTATATAAGGGGTCCGCAGCGGGGGCAGAGCATTGAGACCGACGGTGTCAGGGTGCAGGGCGGGACAGAGACGGGACCAGGGCAAGGGAACCAGTAGGGATACTGCAGGGAAAGGACTAAGGTACGAGGGCTAACGGGGAAGCAGGGAAGGGAGAACATTCTAGGGTACAGACATATAAGGGATAAAGGGGCAGGGAGAACAACAGATAAATCAAAGGAACACTGTGTCTTAGGAGAAGCCTGTCTCTCAAGCCTGGGGGAGAACTCCCCTCCACAGCCCCAGTGGGCTGGATGACCCCAACAATGAACCTATTTGCAAATGTGAATTTTAGCAGGAAAGTTTGCTTAGAGTGATCTGAAGATTTACAAATCCAGTTGAAGGATGCCAACAAAAAACCTTGGGCTAAACTGTTTATCATTCTGGAGATTTGTTCCCCTGAGACTTCCTAGAGGGCATTATTAATGCTGAGTGGCATGAAGACTTTGATCTGGCAGCAGAGATCCTGAGAGCTGGCAACAGCTGCCTCTCATCTTCCCCCAGCACTTCTCCTCACTTTGGCCATGGAGAACTTCCTTTTCAGAATCCAAAAAGGAAATAAAATCAACAGGGGAAGGCTGAGCAGCTAATTTAAACCTGTCTCCAAACTGTTGCTATGTGCTGACTAATTAATACCTGGGAAACCTTGCTGGGAACAAATGCACACT
Organism: Mystacornis crossleyi; assembly: GCA_013400655.1. NCBI lineage: Eukaryota > Metazoa > Chordata > Aves > Passeriformes > Timaliidae > Mystacornis > Mystacornis crossleyi. Next base: position 23,994 of record VYZQ01033946.1, on the reverse strand, counting down.
GGTGTCTCACCTTTTCAGCTGGTCTCTTTATATCAACCAGGAAGGTTGCTGTATTCCCTGGGAGAAGACTGGCTGTTCCTGGCAAGAGGACAAGTGACTCAGGAATGACTCACTGGTGCAGGAGAACCTGCTGGCAGCCAGACACTGTCCTCAGTAGTGGCAAAAGTCCTCTCTGCAGCTCAGTCATGGGGAACTGCAGCAAGCCGGTCTGTACCCATGTGCTGCACTGTGGCACTCTGATGGCACAGACCTGATGAAGTGAAGGAAGCCCCAAGGACATGCAGTTTAGCAACAAATCCTTCCAGATCTGTCCACACAAGGTGCCCTTCCTGGTTTTGCTTCAGCTCAGAGAGGCCAACACTCCTGCAAGTCTACTGGCTTTATCCTCGAGATAATTTTTCTTATTCTGCTTTGTTTGCCACAGCACACAGTGCTACAGCCCTCACATCCATCACAACCAGCAGGAGACAGCTCCTTCCCAGCTTCCCTGGGCAGCCCCATGGCTGGGCCATGGAGATGAGGAATGATGTTCCCCACAGCTGCAGTCACTGCAGTCAGGGTGCCAATTCATCACCCTTGCCTCTGCTGCAAGAGGCACCCAGCACAGTCCTCTCACAAAGTGGATCAAATGATCCTGGGCTTGTTATCCTAGGACCCAGCCAAATGTGTTTACAGTGTCTGGCATTTAATTCAGCAAGTAATCCAAAGAGCTACTATGTACAGTTTAAAGAGTAAATCATTATTCCTCAAAAGACTTTCAGGCTTTGGTTGTTCCTGACATGAACTGTTCCTGGCAAGTTCTTTTCCTCTGAGGTCAAAGTCTTGTCTTCCATCTTAATGTTCGTCATGGATTTGATACTTCTCTCTTCTCTTCTGCCATCTGTAAAATATCCAGTTGATGCCTTATCCTGGGCTTAGAATTAAAAGCCAAACACGGTTAGAGGGGGAAAAGGGATTTTACCTTGGAGTTTATTAAGGATCCTTAGACACAGGCAGGAGCACCCCGCAGGAATGCCCCCCCCCGGACCGATGTACAGAGTGCACGTTGGAAAATGTACACACCAAAACTAAGGCTTTAGATGGTTTGCTTATACAATTATAGACATTGCATATTAGCATATCTATCATAGATTTTCCAATGGGAGGCTCTGGAGGAGCCCCCTCGTAGGGAATGCTCCCCCTCCATGGGTCTATCTTAGTTTACAGAATATGTTTTGGAGACGACCTTGAATCTGGGGCTCGCTGACCCCTTAACTACGAAGTTTCTAAGATGTTTAGTCTCTTGGCCTAACAGAACTTTGGGTTTAAGCTCGTTATCAAACTTAGGGAATTACAAGTATGTGGGCTAAAAGCACTAGGGATACAGAAAGGCTGCATAAAAGTGTATATGAAGGGGAATATGAGAGAAATATATGAAAAAGCAAAAAGCATTATGGCATCACAGTGACAAGGATTAGTTTAGAAGCTGACAATAATTTGAGGAGAGCTGAAGGTAAATTCTGTACATGGATGTGAGATCAGGAATAATGAATATTCTCACTGCAGGTGGGATAACTAGCAATGGCATAAATAAAACTATTTTCCTGATGTCATGTGAGGAATCCCTGAGAAACTGCTGGAGAAAGGAGAAGTAGTTAGGCAACTGACAACTGCAGACGTGCTTTTCTGCTTGGGATGCTGAGGATCACACTCCCATGGTTAATATATGATCCCAGAGGAGGAAAGATTAAAGATAGCCGCTCTGTTGATCAGAGATGCCATCAGCTGATCTGAGGCCACAGTAGTTCATGTGAGACCCTGTTTTCTGTCTTCGTGATACCAGCACATCCCTCTGGGTGCTGGGAGTTGTCCCTTCGGCGTGTCACGTGTCTGTGTTGACTGCTCCCCAGGGCTGGTGTGACACACGGGCCATTCTGTAGCACTGCCTGGGGCAGGCAGGGAGACATCTCTGGCGTTGCTGTGGTGTGGCAGAGCGGCTCTTCACAGAAACCTCTTTGTTTTGCCTCTTAGCACTCTAAGTACTCTGTTTTCTGTGTATGCTGGATGTGGAAAAAAAATGTTCTCTCATGGCAAAACAAATCCTAATTGCAGGTATGAAAAAATAAAAATCTTGTGACAAGTTACTCCTCAGAGGGATGTCACCAGCCTCAGCGGTATTTCATAGGAGTTGAATGTGGCCTGCTGACCTTAGAGATCAAGGGCTCTGCGTCCTGGATTTGAGTCTCTGCCCAACAAGCTTAACAGTCTTTTTCAGTGAAAGATGTGGAGGACATGGGAAATCCAGCATACACAATTTATCTTTATTTTAGGTAAAATGGGTAATGGACAGAGAAGCACACTGATTGCTCAGCAAGATGCTGAAGGAGCACTGTTTGTCAGTAGTGTCAAAAAAGTGGATGACAGGACTGGCCAGTGGGAGTGATGCAGCAAGCGATCAGCAGTGCTGTTATATCAGAATAGGGCTTGCACCAAGTATGGTTACTCCGAGGCTAACATACCCTACAATGACCAAGATTATTCTGCCTGGTTATTTGCAAACTGTGAAAATAGTATCACAGAGTCATAGAATCATTTAAGTTGGAAAAGACTTTCAAAATCATTGAGTCCAGTTATAAACTTAACACTGCCAAGTCCACCAAACTTGAAGCTTGTACAAGACACACTAGGTGCAGAAGCATACAAATAAGATATTATTGGATCACAGTTTTAAAGGAAGAATGTGTATGAAAATATGTGTTTAGGTAAGAAGGGCAGAAGAAATCTAAATAGCTGCACTACGGAATCTTTCTTCCACCTCTGATATGGCTCAGGCAGTAGTCTGTGAAATGCTTTGGGTTAGATCTGCACATGTAACTCACATCACTGTGCTGTGCAGAAATACCGGCCCAGAAACCTGAAACTGTGAAGGCTTGCTGGGCTGATGCTGCCAGCAGGCAGAGTAGTCAGGGCAAATGTCTGCACCACAATGACTCCCAGAGCACAGGCTCGCTTAGCTGCACTCTGGTCTGAGAACAGCAACAGCCCTGTCTGTCTGCTGGGGGCGGAACAGAACTGATGCAGGTCTGGTTTCTCAGGGCCATGCAGCTGGGTGCCCATCTCAGGCCATGCTGAAGGGCTGTCACAAGCAAGATAAATCTTTCCTGCCCCTTCTTGGTTACGAGATCTGAGCTGATAAGAATATTCTGGAAATGACGGTCAGATTAGGCTGAAAGCTAAACAGGGAAGATGGTGACTAATTCCACCTGTTATAAAATTTCTTAATGCTGAAAGCATTCACTTATTAGGATGAGCAATATTTTGAGTCCTGCCTTGGTGAAAAGGATCCTGGACCTTATCCAGCCTCCCAATAATTTCCTCAAGCAGAGACTGACCATGTATTCTGTGGTGAGGCTCACTGGGCCTCTTGTGCAAAGCAGCATAGCCTCCCTGGTGTAATTAAACATGTATTGGTCCTGAGAGAGAACTAAAAAATTCATGTTTGTAATATAAAGTGAATCTAAAGAAGTTCTGGGTCTGTTCCAGTACCTCTTTCAAAGTCTTGATACTGGATGTGCCTATAAAGGTTATCCAATTTGATGCTTAAGGTTTACTGGCTCATCTGCACTCCTGGCATACATGGAAAGTAGGGAAAACTTCCTCTACCAGACTTCTGTTCCCATGTAGTTCTGAATACCCCGGGCTGGGATATGTCATGAGGATTATTTTCAAATCCATAATTATGGATTTGCCTAATTTAATTCTTTTGCAATTTATCAAATGAAGGAAAGGAAAAATGATCTTGTGACTGAGGCAGAGGGCTGGCATTCATGAGCTTGGGACTTTATTCATCTGTTCCGTGGGTTTCCTGCTTGGCCCTGGGCAAACTGCAATCTGCCCATGCCAACATTTCCTCCTCTGTAATGTGCAGATAAGGGTGCCTACTTCACAGGGTTTGTGTTAAGCTAAATTTGTTAAAACATTCTCATGTTTTCAGGAATTTTTTTTTCCTGATATTTGCACTTGTACTGGAAGTAAAAAGAATTATTTTAATTATGATTGCTAACAATAATGATGAATGCACTTCATTTTGGAATGTACGCCTCTCACATGTTTGTTTATAGCTTCAGAGCATAATAAATAATTCTGTAGATGCAATCTCTTCATCTTGTTCCCCAGCCCTCTGCTCACCCTGCATGAACCTGCAGCTACACTGGCAGTCCTAGACCAGAGCTTCCGGGTTAGCTTGGCCTGCCACATTCCCTCATGGAGTTTATAATCAGTAGGATCATCTCTAAATGTAGCCTTCCTCATCACAGTGTTACCCTGCTGTGGTTTCCCAGGCAGCAGCATTTGAGGGGAAAGACAGAAGCATATCTCTCCTACAGGTCAGCAGTGGTCTACATAGCTCCACAGCCAGTGTCTTTGCTCCAGGGCTCATGAAGATCCTACATGAATTGTGATAATTATAATTTCATGCTCCTGTGAGTGTGAATAGTATTGGCCTCACCAAATTCTTGTAGCTACATGTACTGATGGTCCCTTCTTCTTCCATTATATCCCTCCCATAATTTTACGCTTCCCCCTTCTCTGTTTTTTTCTTGTCAGTCTCCCCTGGGAAAACTCAAATTACCTAATTTTTTCTTTTTTTCTTTTTCTCTGATGTATTCTTCATCCTTTCTCCATTCAATCTAGTGTTTTGTCAATTTTTCATTGGTCTTTCACTTCAAGGAGCTCTGTTTTGTTAAAAAAAAATACAGCTGAGTAACAATGTTTGCTGCTATCCAGAGTCCAGTGGTTAACTCCACTGAGGATGTCTGCATGAGCTCTGGTCCTCACTGCTTTGAAAAAATCCCAAGGAAATGGGGCATGACAGTAACTTGAGGAGAACAAGCTGCCAGTATTCCATTTAAAGGCTGGTGCAAACTAAGAGAGACAGTCCAGCTGCAAATTAGTTATTTTTAGGAGATGTACCCATGATGACATGGCCACACGCCTCTCATGTGTTATGAACAGTGGGCGTTAAACACAAAGGGTATCAGATGTCACAGAGCAGATAGATCCCAAGAGATGAGGGGGACCACAGCCCTCAGCCACATGTACCCTGTATCATTTTTCTTTGTGACTGTGGTGCACTGAAAAGAGAAGTCTCTGTGAAATAGAGGCGGTTTTGTCATGTTTTGTATTCTTTTTCTTTTTCTAAGTTACGCATCACATTTTCTACTGTCAGCCTTCTCAGTGCTGAACAAGACACCATATTAAAATATTTTTGAATTGGAGGGAAATTAATCTCCCTGCCTCCTGTCTGAGCTGGTCACCCAAGTCCCATGGTTGTCTTTCATTTTCATAATTCTGCTAGTATGTCGGATGTTTTTTATCTCATTTCTCAGCCAAAGAAGTTCCTTGTCCTTGTGGACCAAGTCTTGGTGACTGGCCATGACCATGCTCCGTTGCACTGGTCTATCCCACAGCCTGTCCAGGCTCTATGCTGACTTGTCTCTTTGGGAAATCCTAGTTCTCAGCTGTTACGCTGTGACCCTTTTTAAACAGTGATGTCACCCACACTGGTTCATGCCCTCACTGAGATGACAGTGGATCTGAAGATACTTGTTTCAAGTTTAGCACTGGGACCACAAGGAAGGGGGTGTCTTTAAGTCATCCCAGAGATGATACCCACAAATCAGATCAGCATGTTCTGGCCAGCTCAACACACCAGCTCGCCTTTCAAATTGCATCATAGAGGGATTAGGTTTTCTTCTTCTCTTATGTAGCAACAAGGGAGCAAAGAAGACTCCCTTTTAAGAGCTAGTTTCAGAAGGTCTGTCCTGCGTCAAAACAGCTGGGTTATCTTGATTGAGTTACCTTGGCCCAGAGCAGTGATTTGAGGTGACAGTTTCTTGGAGGATCTCTGCCACGTATTTTCTGTCCTTTAGATCCCTGTATGCAAAATTTTCTGCTAAGAACAAACATCTTCCCACGTGGGGTTCATGGAGCTCCTTATAGTCCTGTGAATATTTAGCAGCTCTGTTCTGCCTTTCTCTTAACGGTTGTCTGCCTGAGGACATTTAGAGGTGTAATACTCTAAATAACTTTAAATTCAAGGAAACAATACCCATCTCAAAAAATCCCTCAGGCATAAAAATACCTACAGAAATAAAAATGTGGGGGAAAACAAAGTATCTAGTCAAAGAAATTAAACTTTATTTGTTTATTTATCATCAATAAATATCTTGCCTGTTAGCAAGTGGAAATGGCATACTGCCTATGCCATAGGTATATACCTAGATGTGTTTAATTTTTTTCCTCTGCAGAAGGACAACTATGAGCATTAATAGACATATAGTGCAATGTAAGGTACTTGCAGGTAAATTTGCTTGCTGGCATATCTCTGAACAAAGTTCAAGTGTTGCAAATAGAAGGCATCAATGTAATTTATTTTTAACTTTAAAAGAAAGTTCACAGAATCACTAGGGTTGGAAAGAATCTCTGGAGATCATCTAGTCCTAGCCCCTTCCAAGGCAGAATCACCTAGACCTGGTGACACAGGAATGTGTCCAGATGGGTTCTGAATTTCTCCAGAGAGGGAGACTCCGTAACCTGCCTGGGCAGCCTGTTCCAGTGCTCTTCCACCCTCAGTGTAAAGAAGTTCTTCTCATGTTGAGGTGAAACTTCTTGTGTTTTAGTTTATGGCCATTGCGCCTTGTCCTGTTGCTGGGCACCACTGAAAAGAGTCTGGCACCATCCTCCTGGCACCCACCTTTGAGATTTTTATAGTCATTATTGAGATTTGCTCTCAGTCTTCTCCTCTCCAGACTAAACCAGCCCAGTTCCAGCAGTGTCTCCTCATAAGAGATGCTCCAGACTCTACGTCTTCTTCCTGGCTCCCCACTGGACCCTCTCCAGTCACATCTTTTCTTTCTTATACTGAAGAGCCTAGAACTGGACAGAGCCTTCCAGATGTGGAAAGTAGGGCTCAGTAGAGGGGCAGGATCACCTCCCTCAACCTGCTCTGGTCACACTCTTCTCAATTCACCCCAGGAGTTCGCCCTCCTGGCCACGGGGTTAGTGCTGGCTCATAGTGAACTGGTCATCCACCAAGACTGCCAGGTCCTTCTCCACAGAGCTGCTCTCTAGGAAGTCAGCCCCCAGCCTGTGCTGGTACTCGGGGCTATTCTTCCCAAGGTGCAGGATCCTACACTTGCCCTTGTTGAACCTCATGAAGTTTCTCTCTACCAAATTTTCCAGCCTGTCAAGGTCCAGCTGAATGACAGCACAGTCTTCAGGTGTACTGGCCACTGCCCCAGTTTCATAGCATCATCAAACTTGCTGTGGGTACATTCCATCCCTTTGTCCAGGTCATTGATAAACAAGTTGAGTAAGACTGGACCCACTACGGATCCCTGGGGAACGTCACTGACTACAGGCCTGTAACTGGATTCTACTGCGCTGATCACAACCTTTGAGCTCCGCCATTCAGCCTGTTCTTGTTACAGCCTTAGTGTTCATAAATAGACAATGCTATAATGAGTACAGAGAAGAAATATGCTTCTACAAAATTGTTTGGAAAAGGATATCTCTGTCTATGCACTTTAGTGAAGTTAGCTCAGTCTTAAGGTCTGAGAGTAACACTGGTACAATACCAGACTTTCTAGCAGTCTTATGTACCTGCATAGTACTTTATCATCATAGGCAAAATGCTGTAGTTGGAGGCAAAATTAGGCATCGTGTGTACAAACACAGTAAAATTAAACATTTTATGGAAGAAGATAATCTTTGTAATGCCTTCATAATAAAAGTTTTTCCTTGTAACTTCTCTAACCAGAACTGGATCTGAAAATTCTCATCTTAGTTTTTGCCCTGATCTCAATGTATTTCATCTGCAGTAGTGAAGATTTGAAACATGTTTCCCAATCTTTCTACTCTCCCATTCAAAGGGAAAAGAAACATTGCATTAACACTTTATTTTACTTTTTCTCCAGATTTCTCTTTTCTTTTTGTATCAGACCTTCAGAAGAAAAAATTGCTCAAAAAAACAAGTTGTCTAATCTGTGTTTCACATTTCAGCTGCTATTACTGTATAAATGATTTTGTTTATTATTTTGATGATGGAGTGTCACAAGCTTGGCAGCATGTGACACTCCATCATCAAAACCCAGCAAGCCTCAGTCACGTGTTTAGTGCCATCTCGGCATCTTTATCTATAGAAATTTGCCACGTCCTTCAAAAAAACAGAAGTCA
>VYZQ01033938.1:31977-47945 GCA_013400655.1 Mystacornis crossleyi | reverse complement strand
TTCTTATTTTCATAAATCAGTACCACCATCTTAAAGAGGCCAGATAAGTTAATTACAGAATTTCAGTGTCTTCAATAACCTCTCAGCTCTCAAACTCTATGATTCAACACAGTGCAAAATTCTGGGATAGCAAGTCAAATGTCTGTTTTCTTCAAATTTGTGGCAAAGATATACGTCTGTCACTCCCACGATCTTCAAAACTGCCTGCCTTAAAAAGAGTTAGCCGATCTCTCTGACTTGTCTGATAGTGTGCTGGTTTCTAAAGGAAATTCTGTCTGCTATCTCTGTGTATTTATCTGCAAAGGACTGTGAGTACAGAAGAGTCATCCCCCTGTATTCTTCAGCCCTTCTTTGGGGAACTCACATATAAATGGAACTGCAGAAATGGGGAGGGAGGAAAGGAAAAGAGGATGTGACTTGAGTACCTGCATTGTGACCAGAGATGTCCACTGCTAGACAGACACTGACATCAGGCAGATCATGCCCTCCAGTTAGTGCTCAGAAAGAGAATGAGGTTGAGATTTCTGAAACTGCTCTGAATTGGATCTGCTTAACAGATGTCATTAGTGAAAGTAACCAAAAAAGAGTTTTGAACCCTCTTCCAAGCTGATGCCACTTATCATATATCTTCCCCGCATTTTTCTAGGGAAGCTGTTTTTGATGTTGTTCCATCCTCCTTTTTATAAGGGAGCAAAAATTCTTTGCTAAGTATTACTCTTTCAGTTTTGTTTCCTCTCATCTTCTGAGATATAATAAAGTGAACATTCAGCAGAATAGTTTTGTATTTTTTGAACACAATTCTCCTTTTATCCAATTGAGGCCCTTCTGTGATCATGAAGAAACAAAAACTGTTGTGAGCTACAGTTTACACTGTTAAGAGGTTGATATGGGTCAGTTCTCCAAGGTTATACTTAGTTCAACTGCTGTGTAAACTGCTGATGTCACTGACTGGAGGCTGCTCTCCAGGACATTATATATATGATAATTATATGACAGAAAATGCAGTATATAGTTGGCTCTGACCTTCAAGTTCACTAGCTTAAAAAAGGAAAAAAATGTCTGTAAGAAATTTGCTGATTTTCCCATTACTAAGATGTAATAAATACCTTCAAGTTTATACTCAGTCTACACAATATACACATGGACAGCAGTGCCCATCCATCTTCAAGCTAGGGTACATTTTAAGTCTCAATGATCACTGCCTCCAGAATGCATTTTTGAGACAAAACAGGCAGTCTTTTCCGTATCTAGACAATCATCCAAGACCAGGATCTTCACTCTCACATAAACATTTCATGTTTTTCCACAAAGGAATCTGAGATAGATTTTTCTGAGAAATAACAAACAACCAAAAAGTAATTAAACAACAAACAAGGGAAAAAACACCACTTCTTCACTCAGAACATTTTCCTTGATTTTCATACGCCTTCAGATTTACAGATGCTGATATTGTCACAAGAGCAGTTTTTTTCTGTTTTTACTTCCTCTTCCAGTAGAGCAAGCACAGCTGCAAAATGCAAGCTGATTTCTCGGCTCTCTTACACATCACCAGTTTACCACATTCCAACCAGTCATCGTTGTCCAACACCCCGTCAGGGTCCTGGGATTACTGCAGTGTCACAGACAGTTTAAGTGAGGCTCATGGAACTGTACAATTTTAACTATGTTTATGTTATATGTATAATTAAGCGATGCATGACATGAAAATAAGCCAGCTGTACTGAAACTGAACAAACTAACTGCTCTGGTGCAACATTTAAGCATCTCATCAGTTATAAAATGGAACAGGTTTAAAGCAAAAACAATATAGAGAACACAATGCATGACATTGTAAAATAGCATGTTCAAAGGATCATTTTTGAACATTAAAGAAATGTACTCATCCAGTCAAATTTTCAAAAGAATTCCTGGCAGCAAAATGTTCTGTTTGCTTTTTCACCACATTTTAAGAATGGATCACTTAGGGGGAAGAAAATCCTGTGTGCAAAACACTGCATGAAACTAAACAATCCTGAAACACAGCTAATTTCCATGTGGAGCAGATGATTTAGCACTGTCATCTTTCAGCAGAGGACAAAGAACTGCCTGTCTTTAGTTTACTTGAGTAAGATGAAAAAAGTGAGGAGTGTGAATTTGATCTTGCTTCAATTTACTTCAGTGGCAAAACTCTTGCCATGACTTCAGTGGGAGTGAGACTGCATCTTAATTCATTCAATGTGGAGAAAAACAAATCAGCTGAGAATAATGCTCTTGTTTATTAGATTTAAATTACTACCACAGTTGTTTTTAACAGTGCTAAGTAAATCCTGTTTTAAAAGCCAAAGGTTGCTTTCAGTCATGCTTTTTCCTATGTACTGTGTTACAATGCAGGATTCCTGGTTCTCTGACCATGTCACTGTTATTCACAGTGAGCGTGAAGCATGGCTTGCTCTGGGGCATGGCCACATTCCTACACGGGAATGACGTATGTTTGTGGATGCCGCTGGTGACAATGCCCAAATCTGGGCTGGGGCATCCCCCCCAGCCAAGAAACCAAGGTGCACACTTTTGTAATATAAATGCACTCACTGACAACACAAACTACACTTACTAAAATCTCCATGAGAAGCAGCAAAGTAAATCAAATCAATAGGGTTAAATTTGCAATTAGGAATCTCTGTTTCTGCAGGGAAATTTTAGGATAGCCACAAATTAAGAAAAGTTTGATTTTTTTTCTTCATCTTTTCTCAGAAGGCAGTCGGCCTTCTGGTCTGGCTATTCTTTACTTCTGCCTACGAAATAAAATCTAGAAACACACACACAAAATATGTATGGAAATACCTCTCAATGAATTAAGAAAAATTATTACTCAGAAGATAAACAGAAACAAGACTGTCTACACTGTATGAATTAAACATATATGAATTAGGACACAGAGCCTTCCATTCTTGAGTAACAAAACTGATGCTGTCCTGAAAATAACATTAATGAATTAGACTGCTATATGAAAACCTTCTGCATCTGCTCTAGAGGTTGGAATAAGGATGTTAAATGAGGCAGCAGATGACGAGGATGTGCTGCTTAGAGAAGCTGAATGTCACTTCTGTGCTTGTGGAGTTCTGCAGTTTGGATGAAGGTCACAGGTTATCTCCAGCTACATGAAAATGAGTGATAAATACACACTGTCGCTTTTAGACTGAAAGCGGTGCTAGACAAAGAGTATTAAAATATGGAATATTACTCAAAAATCATCCCCTGGTTTTCTAAAGATGGTAATTTCTATTAGAAGACAGTTTGTTACCTTCTCCTAATATTAAAGCTATAATAATAAAAGCACCTCAATCTTGTAAAAGTATCTAAGATATATAAAGCAAGGTCTATGCAGTGAGAGCACCCTAAAAACATCACAAGAGTGATGCCTTAGGTTTTAACTTCCTTATTTTTCAAATCCTGTATTGCCTAGTGTGTAACTCTGATGTCTCTTACAGCTTGTTAGCTGCTCTCTTAGGCCAGATAGACACAACAAAGCTTCTCTGAGCTTCCTATTCAAGGACACTCGGGCTGTCCGAGGCCTAAAGGTGGAAACTAGGACCAGGAGAGAGGTGGAGAAATTGAAGAGAGCTAAAGTTTTAATTGGTGAATTTATGCTGATATGCAAATGGACCAAACCTATAACAGTGTAAAGAACTCGTGACCTGTCGTCCATCTTGGGGTCCATTTTATGGAAGCAGCCTCCGGCTCCCCAGGGTGTACCCTGAAGGCCCTTCAAATAAATACCTACCTTTATTCCCTTACTCTTGTCTAGTCTCTGTTTCTAGGTGGCTGGAGAAGGCATCAAGAGGAGTGACAGTTTCTGGGACAGTAATGACATGAACCAATACCTAAAAGTTAAGTCTAAGTGAAGAAGAGAATTTTTCAACTAATGGATCAGGGAAAATGTGGGAATAAAGCATGAGATATGTGATTTAGGATCATAGCGTATTACATTAACACAGGTGGAGAATATAGGACTTTGATTCTGTATTACAACATATTTTAATTGAATTGTGTGCAGTTTTAGTTTTATACATGCATGATTTTTTAGAACACATCTTTAGACTGGGGCAAACAATAAAGGAAATCCATCGTATGACATTACATTGATCCCCACATCACTCACTGGAATATCTTAACATTTCCTGCACAGATTCCCACTCATTAAGATGAAAACCCTGAGAAGGAAACCTCTTAACTGCCATTCAGAGAAGGTCTAAAATTTTAATTGTTGTTTGAACACAAAGGAGCTGTGACATGCTGTGGTTTATTGAAGCACTCCTGCAGTTATAGACACATTTTTAACCACCCCACCCTCTCCCTCCATCCACCACTGACTGATGCAGCTGGAAGATTCAGTAACTGCTGAGTGAAGTCCTGCTTACTTCCAGCTCTCCTGCCCTAGCAAATGCTCAGCTCTTCTGGGAAGATGGAGCTACGCCATAAACACATTGCACCTGAAAGGAGATGAAACCTTCCCTTCAAAGACACACGCGTGACCAGATTTTTGGAACTGCCTGATGTAGCCAGTTTTCATCTGTTTTCCATAAAGAAGAAGAGCCCTGTATTCTCTTCATGATAGTTCAAGTCTTAATTCCAAAGAACAGAGATGCCAGGACTTGTCAGTGACATGCCTGACAATTTTATGAGAACTGGCAAGACAGTTCGTTTCTCCTACATCTTATTCTCAGAAACCTTGGAATTGTTTTGTCTGAGAGATTTGGGGAGAGGAAGGCAGACTTAATTCTCACAACTATATTAAATGTTCAGTACATCGATATCCTGTTGTCAACTCACACAGATATGGTTTAATTATGACATGCCGTACTGGAATAATTTACAATACATAGGTGTGAAAAAACAGCAGTAAATTTTTTCTTGTTCCATGTGGAAAAATATACACCTTCCAACCCTCCAAAAAAGTAAGACAAGGCACAATAAATTCTGGTAATTCTCTTTCTTCTGGCTTTTCAGTTCCATCACAGCTCTCCAAATTAAGATTTATGTGCTATTTTGCATCTGTATCTGCTGTTGGTTTTCCCCCCCTACAGGCATATAGGTGGATAAGTTTGGACAGGATACAATATCCCTCAAGCCAAACTGAAAGGTTTATGAAGTTGCTAATAAAAGTTTGGGTCAGGGCCTAAATATCAATCATCTGCTCATTGTCTTTTAAACGAGCTCAGGCATTTTCCCAACTGCTCCAAGCAGGTCTCTGCCACTATTTTAAACTAAGATTTCAGCCATATTTTTCCCTGTGTTGACCTCAATAATTTTTCTCTCTCCCCCTCTTTACCTGCCAAATGCACCCATCAGGATTTTGCTAAAGGCTGTCTGTTTTTGAAGTTGAGAGGAATTCACTAATCATGGGTGTCAAATCCACAATAAATGCCATCGGCATATGGTAAATGCTGCTTTTGGGAATTATCTCAAAAGGCCTAGCTGTGAGAAGGCCAGCTGTATGTTAGGAGGGTTTTACTGCTAACTTTCATAACTCATGTCAGGTCTTTTAGTTTCTGTATTCATTGGCTTCAGTGAGTGCAACTGTTTCCTGAATTTATAAAAATGTTGTCAAGATCCCTTGATCTTGCTTCCTCTGTCTCTCTCACACAAACACATCCAAACACATCTATACACAATGGAACAGCATGCACAGTGGCACGCAAATCTAGCAGAAGAGAAGCTTGTAAATAAATAGCATGTCATTCTGCTTATTCAATAAATTCCTCTGGGTGTTAAACTCATGATAAACATATCATAAGCTCCGATGAAGGCTTTACAGCCTGTCCCATCACACCATCCTGGTAACTGTGCAATGCATAGGAAAACATAAGTTTGAAAAACAGAGCAGAAATAGCTCCCTTAAGGGCAGGGTGCTGACACAGTTGAAACAGAACTAACTGGAGAGCAATTTTTTTTTTCACTGAAGACAGTATCAGTGACACATCTCTGTGCCTGTGGAGGTGTACCGTACATTCAAAGCAACAAGAAATCTACCTTCTTTAAAAAATTGTCCATTAATACATAAATACGTCTGTGTTGAAACCCCTCAGACGGTACCATTCTTAACAAGAACTATACACAAGACTAAGAAATTCCACAGAGAAACACACTTTTGTGATCCAAAGAGGCAAGGAGAAAGAAAACCACAAATGGAGAGTTTAACATACCCACTCAGTGATAGAAAAAGAATTCTTACAAAAATAAATGTCAGACTCCTTGGAACACCTGAGGCAGCTCTCTCAGCGTTCTCTGATGCTCTTGGAAGGTGTGAATGACCTCCATGTCTCACACAGGAATGTCTCCAATGAGCCTCAGAGTGTTTCAAGTACCACTCCCCTCTAATTTATGTATAGTCTGTTAATATCCTCTTGGAGCAAAGAGAAGTCATAGTTTTAAAAGACAGAAACATGTGCCCCTACACAACAAAAAAACTCCTAAATTTTAATACTGCCCCTAGGCAGAATTCATCCATCTTTAAGGCTTCTATTATGTATTTCTGGGACAGTGTTTTGCTTTCCTGATTAGTAATACAAATGAATTGCTGGCAGTATCACATCAAAACAAAAGTGGCAGAATCACAAAAACTGAAAAGTTTACCTTTATAGGAAAGCTTCAGTCTTGGGATATTTTGTTTTGACGTTCCAGTGACTGGAAGGAACAGCATCACTAAAGACAGCAGGCTGCAGGCATGTGGCACTTGCAAAGCTCTCATTCTGCTCTCCTCTTCTGTATCTTCTTTTGCACTATGGTGAAATATCTCCCCACTTTTCAAACAATCTAAGTTTTATCTGGAAGAAAAAAGAAAACATCTGTAGATCTGTTTACAGTGTAAATAATAATTCTGTAAGCAAGCCAGACCTATCTTTAAAGAGCAGCTCATTTAATTTCTTTGCTACAAAAGTATTTTTTCCTCTAGTATAAGTAAAAATGTTTTGTTTCTTTAATACTAAATTTACGCATCTTGACACTGGAAAAATATGTAAACTTTTCAAGCACCAGTGTCTAGCCTAGGTAAGGTTTAAGCACAAATTAAATTAATGCAGTATCCATAAAAAGAACATTTGCCATTCAAAAGTGACAATGCAAGTTGTTAGTTCATACCAGTCCACTGGATATCTTAATGTTTTATAACTCTTTTTATCTCAGTACAACAGCTATTGTATGTTTATGCTATGACTAGAACGAACTGTAATGTCTCAGATGCCATGGGGGTACAAGCTGAGTTAACAGTGAGTACATACCCATCAAAAACTTTTCATAAATAAACTAAGAAAACTGGATAGAGCAAGCAGTTGTGTTTAGTTTCAATAGAGCTAAAAGTCAAAGCGAATGGTGGATTTAAAAGTGCTTTCAGTATGATATTTCCAGCAGAATAACTGCCTCAACTCACCCACCAAAATGTCCTATAAACTTTAATGAGTGTTTGGGGCTGGGGTCAATAGGCTGATGGGGGATTTTGTTAGCACAGTGTGCAACTAAGCCAGCTTTGCAACACTTTTCACTTAATAAGAGTCATTCATATTCCATAAATCTTCAAGTGTTTTACAAATGAAAGCAATTATCACTGCCCTTATTTTCCCTATGCAAAACTGGAACCATAAAGATGCAATGAACCTATTTCCTAGAGGTCACACAGCCAGCACAGTAGTTGAAAAGAAAACAGCAACAGCAGTCCTGCTGTCCTTCATACCCAGCTATCAAGGATCCCTTTTGCCCAATAATTCGACTTTTGCACATGAAATTATTTGAAATGGCATCTTGAGTTCTGAAGGCAAAACTTCATGGTTAATAAATCACAGAGATCAGAGTATGAAAATATTTGTGAGACCAGATCCTTCCCCCTGCAAGTGCATGATGCTAGAGGTCAAGGGAGATGGCTGGTGAAATGACAAATGTCGGTGTTTGAGTAATGCTGTAAAACCAAGGAGTAAGGAAATGTTATGGTTAGTCAAGAGATTAATGGCTCATGACTTGCCATGAAAATTCTTTTCTGAAAGGTACTGGAACTGCCTGATTAAAAGAGCAATCCTAGTGCCCGCATCAGCCAGCACTCGCACAGACATCAAAGGAGAGGTTCCTTGCAAGCCCATGAGAGATGCAGCACAGCTTGTGGCCCCTGAGCCTTTCCACTGGTCTGGCATTTGAGCTCCTGCAGCACTGGGTCAGGCAACTCTGTGATGTACAGCATCACCCAGAACCGATTCAGCACCTCCTGATGCACGCTGTTCATGCTTCCTGGCATGAAATGATGGAAACAGAATCCCTTCCTTCTCTCTGACAGAGGAAATCTCTCTCAGATGAAACTTGGGCTTTCTGAGCCTCCAGACTTTCTGTCAATAGCAAAAGACAAGGAAGTGTGCAAGAAGAACACGGTGAAAGAGGGAAACAACTCGTAAAATGCCCAAAGCATAGTTCCTATTGCAGAACATTGAGCTTCTTTCTTCTCAGTCCCCTCTTCAAGACTCATATTCAGTGTCTGAATACACTACTCTTGGCCAAGTGTGAGTACACGTTCATGAGATGACATGGAGAGGAATAGACAAACATGAAATGCGTTTCATCTTTCCCTTCCCTTTATTACAGTATCAGATCCTAAGAGAATACTTCTTAGTATTCTCCTGTGCCTTACTTCTCCTGTGCCAACACATCTATTTGAGGATGGACCACTAAGGACTGATGTGGATTTATCTATCCCAGGGTAAAATCGCCTTTATTTAGGGGGAAAGAAGGGGGAAAGAAGGGGAGGGGAGGAGAGGGAAGAATATATGAAGATGAGACACCAGCCCTGTTCATCTTCAGCAGGGTGATTGTGAAAAACCATACTTCAAAAAGAAGCAATTAAGAGGGAGCCAGTCTCACTGCAGGTATCTGGGGAAGTCATGGCTTGAAGGTCTGGGCCTCAGCCAACAGGGAATTCACCAAAGGATATGGGGCTCATTTTCTTGAGGCAAATTATTGTGAAGAATCAGGACTAAATTTGACTAAAAAACCAGCTGTGCCAATGCACTGTCATTTGCTGAATTGATTGAGAATCAGCACCAAACTCGGGCCTTTGGCCATAGCTCACGACCTCACTTTTTCATGTAGGCTTTTTTTGCTAATGGGAACCTTCCTTTTTTTTGGTTGGGTTTTTTTTTTCCCTTTCCCCTTTTATTTGAATAATGTCTGTGAAAAACCATTTGCTTTCACAAGGCGGTTAGTTTACACTGGAGGCAGCTGCTCTGTGAGCTCGAGCCAACCCTGTCCTGTCTTTAGATTCATTGCAATCTGGCCAGATTGTCACATGTATTTTTAGCTTATGATGATCCTCTAATACAATTCCAACTTCCACACAGAGTCCTTCCAACAGTCTAGCTCAGGTTAATGAACTTCAGGCCAACTAACTTGCCATTAATCTTCAGGAAATATCCTTCCTCTCTGTAACACATGCAGTGTCAATCAGTGTCCCGTGCTGAAAAGACCCATGGTCACACTGCTCAGCAGCAAATAGTCCCATGAGCAGAAATAAAACATAAAACCTAGATGCAAATTTGACTCCCCCATTCCTTTCTCCCCTCAAAATTAAGAAGAATTTGGTCAGAGAAGGAGAAATTACTGTTTGTTTAGTTCTTCGATACTTCAGCTAAGGACCAACACATTCTAAAACTTCCTCACCATGAACAGATCCAAAATAAATGAGGAAAAAAGAGTCTGAAATGAAAAATGCTGAGGCTGAAGCTGGTTTCCCACCTTGGCTTCAGCTAGGAAATAGCACTGCACTGTGTTAATTATCACCTGCAAGACCGACCAGGGAAGGAAGCTATGCATATACCTCGTTGAAACAGGGGCATTTCCAGTGGAATAAAGGAGCTTTTATTTGCCCCACGTAGGGGCGGGAAGCACAAGGCTGAGGAGGGGCCGAGCAGCCTGGCTCCATCCTGCTAGGACCTCCCTACGGGGCCCATAAATTCGGAACGGGCTGTAGGTTAAACTGCCAAAAGACAGAAAGTTGAACTGCTGGTGCCCTGCCATCCTGACAGAGAGAGGCGCTGGACCCGACTGGCACATGCGTGATGTCCCGTCCCCGAAACGAGGTGTCACCTCCCTGCAACTGGTCAGGTTTGGTGAAGCCTATAAAACAGATTGCTCTGAAGCTACTGTCTGAAACAAGAAAACCTGGAGCCAATTTACTAAACATAATTTATTCCAGGCCCTTTGTGGCAATAAACAGAGCTCTTCAGCCTTCTCAAACACACAGACAGTGAGGAGCTCTGTGCTTACGGGAGCTTTTTCAGATCGTTCAGCTCAAACCTATCTAAATGCAAAATCTTGCATTCACAAATACTGTGTAGTTTCCGACTTCTCCTGGCGTCGTGAAGTCCAGAGCTGAAAGGACTGTGACCTATCTGCAAACACAAACTTTTTTAACTGTATTCATGTAACCCTTGGTTAGTTCTGTAAAATAAAAACCTTTATGGAATTGGAGAATAATTTAAAACCTGTTTCCAGTGCTAGGTTTCCAAGATGATTTTAAAATTCCAAATTTTATATTCCAATAAAGAGTTATGGCTCAGTTTTAGTGACTCTAATAGCAATGTTGCAAATTGTGACAACTGAAAATCCAGAGCAACCCAGTCACTATAAGCTTATAAATTCATTGTAAACTTAATGAATAAGCTGCCTAGGCCATGTAACCTCAATATGTAATTTACTATCACTGATGCCAGAGCTTTTCCTCCTTCTCCTCATCTATCCTTGTTTTGAGATCTTGGGATTTTATTTTATTTTGGTCTATGGAGTCAGAAGACAGCAAAAGATGTCCCTTCTGGACATCAACAAAACAGCAGGAGTGGCCTGTAAGACAAACATACTGCTTTAAAAGTTTTAAAACTCATCACCTACAAGAAGAAACAAAAATTACCCCACCTATAATTCAAATTTTTTGAAAGGTACATTATCTCTTTATTAATCTCTTCATTAAATGTATGTACTTTATATATATACACACAAATTTAAAGCACGTTACTTTAACTACAAATATACAGATATATGCGTCCGATGCATTATGTAGGTGTCTCACCTTGAAATTACCATACATATTCAAAAAGAAAAATTTCTATAGTTTCTATAGTTTCTATTGAGTGGTTCAAAACTGTACTACAATCATGAACTGGATATTGAATTGTCTTTCTTAATAAGAGGGAAAACTATAAGCATACATGACTCAGATTAGTAACTCAGAAAATCAAATAGACTAAAAATAAAATTACATCTTTAGACTTACTTAACATTCTTAACTTAGTTCTGCAATAACAAAGATGACATTCATCCAGAGCACAATGAAACTATGTTCTTGTACCCCTTAGATAGATGGTCTGTTGATATATTATTTGGCAGAAGATGTTTTTTTCTTCATCATGAAATCTCAGTTAAAGCTAACTCCATCCAAGAATTGGTAAACAGTATTATTCATCACTATTCTCCTACTTATTAAGTAGGTTTTGTGCTGTTTATAGTCTAGAAAATGTTCTCTTTCAGGATTCAGAAATACACTGCTTTTTACATAAACCCCAGATTGGCATTACCTCACTTCCCAAAACCAGGAAAAATTAATGAATAAAAAGACAATGGTACAATCAACAAACATTATGTGAGCCTACAGTAGATGATTTTTTAAAATTTTATTTTGCCTAAATCACTGGGTTTAGTGTACCTGGTTTAGATGAGGTTTTGCCATGGAGCAGTCTTCACTACTGTTAAATACCCAAATGATTAGCAAAGACTCATAAAAAGCATAACCCAGCTTACAATGAGTTTTACAAAACTCTAAAGGCTTTAACTTCTACTGAGCTTCTCACAGGATTTATACACTATCCACTCAACACCAATAACTTGGCAAGAAAAATCACTGCTCTGATTCCCACTTGAGAAGAACCAAATAGAGCAAAGAAAAATGAAGGGTCTGAGAGACAATGAGGATGCAACTGAATGAACAAAGACTCAGCAAAAAATCTGGTTTTATTGCAGAGAACCATCTGATAATAATGCAAGCTCTCCAATAGACAGAGAAACTACATTTGAGGATTACGCTGGATTTTTTGTGCATTGAGATGAACTCAAGCTAAAGTAAAAATGGTGACTAAGGAAGTGAAACGTGAGAGAAGAAGGAGGGAACTCCCTTATTTTGTTTACTTTTTCATACTTTTCTTCATCTTTCTGAAGGGAATCTACTGGTGGAAGCATTTTTAACAGGCATGTAGTCTGTTTGGAGATAAACACTGGTAGAAATGGGTAATCTTTACAGAGTGATCTGTGTCACACTGCTCTGAAGAGCTTATCTGACCATGAAATTTACTGTCAGGCACCTAAAATTACACACATAGGAAATGAGCACTTCATCCTCAAAAGATACCAGAATATTTTTCAGGTCTATGTCACTGAGGTCAGGATTACACCCAAAGATTTCACACAGACACAGAAGTAACCTTTTCAGAAAGTGGCAGACAGACAGCCATGCACACAGACATGTTATATATCATTACAAACCGTGATTCTGAGAAATTTTATCTGTGGCATTAAATCTCTTGGACATATAACACATAAATCCAAGACTGACAATAAAACAAATACTATTCTCTAACCGTAATTATTTGTATATTGTGCCTCCTCAAAAAAAAAAAAAAATCAGACTCATGATTTCTTACATTCTGTAGACTGTTTCTCAAACACAGTATCTATTGTTCAAGAAAAAAGACGGGATGGAAAGCAACTTGTCATCTGATAATGATCCTGCCAAAAGGAGGTAGGCACATAAATAAAATGTCCCACCAGTCAGATGTGCAGTTGGGACCTTTGCACAGAGGTATCAACATGCCTTTCACTCTAAAGTTAGATACACATGCATCTCTTATGGATTCTTCTTCCTCTTGTTTTTTCTTCTTTTCTTTTGGGGAAGGAACGATGNTGGAAACCACTTTCTGCCAAGTACTGTGACGTCTGAAGGGTTTCAAAGAGAGACAGAGAATTTTCCTCCGAAATGTCTGTCACCACCTGCAGCACTTGGGGTGGTTTGGCTCAGCTCTGAGTGAGGAGACAGGGAGAGAACACTTGCAGGAAGCTTAGCCTGTGGAACAGCCTTGGCCTGCTCTTGAAAAAATACTGAAAAGCCAGAAAATTGGCATGATGGCCATCAGAGAAAATAAATGCTCATTTTGGGGAGACCTTCCTGAGCATTTAAACCCTAGCTGACTGTATTTGTCCTGCTGCAGCCCGAATTAACCCCAGGCAGCACTGCCAAGCCAGCTAAGCCACTGACCCTGCAACCACCATTCTTCTGCTGGAACAAACATAAACCTACAATGGCCAACACAAAGGAAGGATTACAGTTTCTTTTTCACCTCCAGGAATTCTTGCCAGTGTTTTGCTATGGAAAAACTGTTCTCTGTATTTCCTTTCATAGAAGACCTTCCAATATATGCAGGAGTGGAGCATGAGTCCTCTAGCAGGGACCAGAAGTCTGAACTGGCTGATATTTTTGGGGGTTGCCAGTAACTAGTGGCAATGGGGTATTTTTACAGATTAGTTACTTGAACTTGCCCTACCATGCCTTTTGTACGTTTATGAAAAATCCAGCTTGATGAGAAGGTAGTGCAGCACTCTGGTGAAATCTGTGATATATCAAATCCATACTTACTGCTCTGCACGATAGAGCAGCAAGGTGGGTAACAGTGAAAGGCTACAGCCAGCGAGCTGTCTGCATGGATACATCTACAGATGCAAGTAGGTGGGGCTCTTCTGTCCTTGATCCACGCAATCCAGACCTCAGCCAGCTCCTACTGCTGGATGGCTCCATTAATTTACACTATACAACAATATACTACACATTTCAGCCATACACACATCTGAGACGCCACCAGCCTGCCAATTCTGTGTGCAGGCTGAACCTGCAGACCATNTAATTGAGATAAAGGGGAATTCCCCACTTCTAAACATTAGCATAGTTTTTACCCTCAACCAAAACAACCCCAAAACAGCCCCAAAACAAACCCTCCCCAAAGCAGAAAGAAATAAAGGAACAAATATTTACATTTACACATATATTTATAACGTTAATTTCATTTCACAGCCAATGCTTTATTGTGCTAAAATTTGTAGCTAAATTATCTGATGTAAGCATTAATATATTGCCAAATAGTTTGTAATTTTCTTTAAATGCTTGCAGGCACTCTCAGATTCCCCAGCTGTATCTAAAGTCTATGAGACTCTCATAGAAAAAAAGAATGTTAAAAATGTTAAGTAGAGGCAACGGCATGTTGTAGTTGGCTTCTTAATATAATTAAACTTTTTTTTAAAATTATTTCTATTTTTCAAATCCTGATGGGATGTTTCCTCAACTGCCAATACTACTTAGTTTATTGTCAGCTGTGTAAAAGTCAAATCACAGTTTTCAAAAGAATTCAGGCTAATACAGTTTAGCAATGGTTAAAAAATGTGTACTTCATATGGCAGCTGGGCTTTGATCAAATATGTTTGCTATATATACAGTGGCATATTTTCCTAAAATTCCTTTCATCAGTGTATATCCTCATTATTTGATGCACTGTCAGTGAACTCTGTACAGCACAGTCTGCAGGGTTTAATATATAAACTACACTATAGGGAAAGACATGCCGGAAGGATTTTAATTTACACTTCCAACAAATTGATTTAATAATTCATGACTATATGAACTCTATTGGAGGAGGGGGTTTTAATCCATTGTCCAACTAATTTTGGATCAACATTTTGTGCAGCCAGAATGTAAAATGATACACATACAAACGTACACTGCAGTACAGCGATCTCTGTTGGCCCATTAACCCAGTTATTTTATTGTTAGGCTGAACACATTTGCTTTCTTCCTAGTTTTTTTATACATTTGATTTCATTTAAATTTGGAATATGTGTGACAGGGAGTCAGCAGAGCCTCTATAACAAATCCCACTTATGAGCTTACACAAGTCACTGACTCAATGCGGATCTATTCCTCTTGATGGGTTTCCCTCAGGTACTCATCATCACAGCATCCGGGCAGTTTAAAAGCTTTAATGCCTCTAGTCTCTATCCTCTATCCTTGTCATTAGGAGTTAATTGTATTTCTTCTAATGCTACCATAGGAGATGACATCCCTTGGATAAGGTCCCACTAGCAGTCAGGACCAGTACTCACATTCCCTTAGTCATAGAGCCAAACTTCTCCACAGGGACAACAGACTTGTGACTCCTGCAATGAGATCCACGACTCAAATATCACTTCTTCCAGTGTTTTATTCCTGATTTAAGTGCTTGTGCAAACTGCAGAAAATAACAAGCAATCACAGTTTCATTTTCTCTAAAGAACTTTCAGAGCTGCGTAAGGAGTAACATGCTGCCAGTGTGAGTTCAGACAGCAGGTTATCAAAGCTTTAACAGTCCTGTGTCCTCTGATCATCAGTTTTACCATTTTCAAGGGTTACAACATGCTGCTATCAGACCCTCAAAGAACTTTCTGTTTGTGTCACAGCAGAAATCAATTTATATTTGGTGCAATAGTTGCTTTGCTGGTCTATTTTTACGCTGCTTTGTGAAGGGTGCTATTATGACAGTTCCTGGAATCTGAAACAGCCATACTGAAAAAGAAACCAAGAATTCAGGTATCACCTCCTCCATTCAACACACAAAACACTTTCATTTAAAACCACAGTAACTTTCCTTTGTCTCAGGAGGACAAAGTGAGGACACAGAGTGCGCCGATGAATCAGTATTTCACTGAAAAAAAGCAAAGATTTTTCATGGTTAACAAGTTAGTTTCCATAACCAGAAGACCAATATAAAAAAGGTAGGATGTGAAACACCACTTCTAATTTCCTTTTCCCCAGTAGTCATTTGTCCCCTAAGATGATGAGGCAATCTCAATCTTGAGGGAGTTCTGAGGTTTTATTTCCTAGAAGGAGTGTC
>VYZQ01033938.1:0-29205 GCA_013400655.1 Mystacornis crossleyi | reverse complement strand
AAGCTATCGAACATTTTCTCTGTAGTGCTGACCATCCTCCATCCCCACTGAGCTCAGCTGTCTAGACCCTTAGTCCCACTCCAGCTGCTTTGTGCTCCTCCTGAGGCACAGAAAGAGCTCATTACTGATTCTTTCTGTGTAATGTGCAGTGCGGGCTGAGGTCTCTCAACTCCCTTTCTAGGAAACACAGAATAGTCACATTTTTCTGCACCCCGAGAAAAACATACAAACATACATGCAAACTGTGAGTTTTGTTATTCTGGAGATCTGTAAATGACTAAGCCATATGGTGACAGAAGTGCCATTAATGCCAAAAAGAAACAGAGAAAAAAAAAGGACACTGAAAATATCACCTCAAAAGAACACAGATGACTAATAACTTTTACCAAGAAAATGATTGTTAAATTGCTATTGTCTCATGCCACTAATATACTGGGAGGACGCAAACAGCATTTTTTCTTACAGATGGACTTTCTGGAAAAATACCTTCTCACAGCACTTAATCTTTAACGGTTTCAGAGTATCTATAGGCTCATGGGTTGTAGTCACGTTAATGATCAGCAAGCAGTAACTTCATATGGCTGATGAAAGTCTGTAGCTATTATCTGCAAAAACATTAAAATACGCAAAGAAAAACACTGCAGCAGAGTTTTGGTCTTCTTAATATCAAGTAGAGCAATTTTGGGAGTAAGGGCACTTACAATTTTCACCATCATCATTAATCCTAATAATATTAAGAACAGCAATAATAACAACGATAACCATACCTTTTTTCCTAAACTTTTTTGGGAAAAAAATTCTGCCAGATGCAAATTTAAATGTTATGGATGATAAGAAAGTTGGCTCTTTCCAGTGAGATTTACAGTTATAACTCAGCTCTAGTAGTCAGGACATGCAGAGTGAGTAAATTCAAAAATCCCACTCAAGCCTTGGCATCTCTGTTTCTTAGAGGCACTTCAGCCATATTCTTGTTTTTAAGAAGTGCATGTGTAAATATTTAAAAACACAAAACAATAAAAAGATAAGGATCCAGCATGCAAGGCCAACCCTAACAAAGGATGAGACAAATTAAAAAAACAAGATTAAAATAAATGCCTTATGTGCATAATACATTTCAGTATCATGAGTCACTAGACTGACTCATGAACTATAACTTGACCATGCCTCTTTTAATTGTTCCACATAAGCATCCCCTTTCTGAAAAAGAAGAATATCTTTAGCAGATATAGTGCTACAGCCGGTTTTTTCTTTATCAATAGTATATGTGTACTTTAGTGCAAGTTATGGAACTTAGGTTCTGCTACAGGTTTAGAAAGAAGCATGTAGGATGTAGAAGATATGCAGCTAGATCAGAAAATGCCTTCTGTATGTGCTTGGAGAACTACCAGTAGAAATCACAACAAAACCAATGAAGATCTATTCCTCACAGTAATGTCAGGTGAAATATAAAAGCTAAAAAGGCAAGACTGCAAACCTATGCTGTCAGTAACTGAGCAAGTAATCACATTTGATCTTCTTTCAGCTGTCTCTCAATTTTCTCTCCTTAGCAATATGGATCACAAAACACATTACTAATTTTCTACATTTAAGCAGTTCTGAGTTTTCTCCACCTTCAACATTCATTTCCTGTTCCAGAAAAATCCTCTAATACAACAACTCATTACTTAAGTAAGAATATAAAAATGTTTGTTATGGCAAGAATGAAGGCTCATCCAGTGTAGTAGTCTCTTTTCAGCAGTAAGAAGAATAATTATAGAACATTTATATATTGTATTTCCCCACCGTTAGTGCTCCCCCTTCTCTCCATCTATTTTCAGCTCAGGAGATTTCCTGAGCCTATTCTGGCCCATCTATTTTGCAACCCCCAAGTAGATATCACTTTCAAGTACTTGTCCAGCATCCCTTTGAGCCCTTGTAAAATTCCTGCATCTGCAACACCATCTGGCAAAAAATTTTATATGTCTGCTACCCAATGTGTGAAAAACCACTTCCAATACCAACAGTGCAATGTGATAATGTATTATTTTCCCCTTATACACCACCATCCTCATAATATTAGCCAGAAAGTTGATCCCATGGGGCAATTAAAAAAAAAAAAAAAAAATCTGATTTGTGATGATCATCCAACTGTTTCAACATTAGAGGCATTACACATGCTACCTCATTATTTTATTTAGCATAACCATCTCACAGAGTGAGTGGGAAATTAAGTGAAAATTGGTCAAGAGAAAGCTAAGAAGGTGATAGTAGTCATCAGCTCTAATGAGTGTTTGCTGCCAAAGAAAAATATCTTGCTATGGTCACTGCACAAGATGAGATATAATATTTCACAACTAAATCTTTGGTGAGAGTCCAGGACCAGCTTTGAACAAAGTTCAATTCAACAAAGTAAATTTTTGCCAAGGCTGGCAAATACATGGGTGGGGCAACACCAGAGGTGAGACCAGTGAAAGAGAAACCCTTCAGGTTTCACAGCCATCAGTGGCTCCACACCGGTAGCAGAAGGGCTCCCACACATGAACTGGTGAATACCTGCAGGCAGGCAGGATGAAAAAGGCATCCCAACACCCAGCAGTTGGGGAGCTCTGTCACGTCTCTCCTTGACAAGGCCTTTTGCCTCTCTCACACTGCAGTAAAATTCACTTCTAGTTTACCGAAATGGCCAGGTTTTCTCATATCCACAACTTTTACTCTCATAAAGGCAGCATGGGGGTGAAGGGTTTTACTTTTGCACAAGCTGCTACTGTACCTTTAAAATTTTTTGCTCTCAAAATTATTGAATAATTTTAAAAATGTGTTTTAAGATTTATGCTACAAACTGACTATGAGGAAATAGAGTTATAAGCTCTATTGATCTTCATGTTTCAAGGTGTGAGTGATGTAAGGAACTCCATCTTGCACTACAGAACAGTAAAATTGTGAAGATTTATGCCTTCCGTTGAAACAGCTGGTCTTACCCACTCTTGGTGCCAGAATGGCAGACTGGATGAGCTGCTTGTTTATTCCAGCCAGGTGTTTCCTTGACTCCTGGACTTTATGTTAAGACATGATGAACATCTTACTCCCACTGAAGAATTTTTGTTCTCATGAAGTCAATAGGTCAGAACTTGAAATTTACAGCTCATGAAAGGGATTCCTCCTTTCAGTCTGTTAGATTCTAGTGCATCAGTAGACAAATATGAATACTTAAAACAATTGTACTTTATGTACTCCATACTCATGCTTCATACAGACACAGGCATTAATTTAAAAGCCCGTCAGAACATAACTTCTTTAGCAACAGACTGAATCATGAGGGGTAGGAAATATCCAAAAGGGTTACATCTCACAGAAATACAACAGTGAGCCCTATCAAAGAAGTTCCTTTCATTTTACAACAACAACAAAGTTTTCAATTCAGTATTATAAACTGTAATTATTTCAGACGGCCAAATTAGTTATATTTATTTACTTAAAATTCAGAATCATTTCATTCTATTATATCTATCAAAAGTCAAATTTCAAGTTAATATCTGTAGTGGATCACAATAATGTAAAGGCATTTCTGTCACTGTCTAATGAGTTTCAGAATTGTTTCAAAAAATACACACATTCAATAGTTTCTCAACTTTATCAAAAGCTAACATTGAAACAATGATGGAAAGCATTACACTTTCAGAAAAAAAGTCCTCATTAGCTTTTAGTACAGTTTTAGTAAAGTTACACTGCCTTTCTCAATTACAGCTACTTTGAAGATTTTCCAGAGGTAGCTACAGTTTGGCTTTGACCCTACTATTGCAAAGTGCCAGAAATACCAAATTATAGTAGGGAAAATGTTGTGTGTACACACATGTATGTATTTGTCTACAGTCTGCATGAGCACTTGAAAAACATCCAACAAATATACACAGCAAATCACATAATTAAAATTACTCTTAAGCAAAAAAAATTTTCTTTAAAGTAGAAAATAATGGAAAGACAGCAGAGATTTCGCAGTACTAAAACATAATGCTTCATTTAATGAGTAATCCCTGGAGCATATAGATGTTTACCTCACTCTGGGCAAGCTCAAGTGCATGGACAGACAATTACAGTGCTTCAGCTGATGTGTGATAACTTGTTAAGTTGCTGTAATGTAGTGACATTCTTTCCTGGGCTTATAGACTGCATTTCTGTATTTTACTCCATGCCAATATGACTTTTGTCTCCCAGATTAAATGGCTATAAAATATAAATGGCATGTTCAAAGTTAGAATGCCTGAATCTGAATACACAAATCGCTGGAAACTTAAAAACTGGAACCTCTATCTGCAGTCTCTCTGTGAGTTTGGCAGGTACTGTGTCTGTATCCACTCTGCGTTCAGAAAAATAAAATATCAGTAAAGTAAAAAAAAAAAAAAGGACGGGATTTTGCAATAGGAAAATCACAATACAATCTGGTTGCATTGCTTCTTACATGAATAATGGCTGGGCAGCAGACTTATTTACATGACCCATTGAATACAGTTCAAAAAAATTTTAATATGTAGATATAGGCTGCAGATTAATAGCAAATGCTGGCAAATGGCTTCAGAGAGACTCCAAGTTTTGCTTTGGGAGAATGGCAAAAGGAGGAAATATATTGCTAAACCCTCTCTTCCCACCACTTTTA
This sequence comes from Mystacornis crossleyi, assembly GCA_013400655.1. Classification (NCBI taxonomy): domain Eukaryota; kingdom Metazoa; phylum Chordata; class Aves; order Passeriformes; family Timaliidae; genus Mystacornis; species Mystacornis crossleyi. The sequence goes on along the minus strand of VYZQ01033938.1, from coordinate 24,575 downwards.
CACTGCTGCCTCTTGTAAGAGTCTAGGGCGCAAAGTTCTGAGACTGGTATTTGGCAAAATCACAGCTTAAATTATTAAAAAAAAAAAAAAGAAAACCTAATGAAACTGCTTTGGTCAATCACACACAGCTACTGAAAAAAAAAAAAAAAGAAAACCTAATGAAACTGCTTTGGTCAATCACACACAGCTACTGAACACCTTAACTGTGGTGTCTTCACTTCATGAAATTTGTGAAAGCTGAAGGCAGTACTTAAAACTATTAATTTTCTAGGCTTTTAGACACTATATAAAAATCTTATTTTTCTATTCCATATTACTGGACAAGGAAAGTTAAAATACAGCAATTGTAAAGTCTACTGCTTGTTAGTATGTGAACTCTAGAATATCAGAAATTCCCATACTTCTGTATTTCTTTCAATGTATTTGAGTCAAAATTCTGGCTGTCAGTGTAAAAGGAATTTTAAAGTGGTTTTAATGTTCTTCAATTCATAACAATCTAAAGATAAAAAAGATGCAAGATTCACAGAAAAGCAACCCATGCACACTGGGAAACAGACATACAGTAGATATAGGTGTGCTTTGTTCCACAAGAAACTCTTGTGATTCACAGCACCGGAGTAGGAGTTTCCAGGTTATTATGATCTTATTTCTTAAATATTAAAACTATAACGCACTTAAGAAGTATTTTCAGTTGTTTTTAGTTTTTTGGGGTTTTGTTTTGTATGTTTTTTTTTTAATGAAGCCAAAAGCAGCAATCAATGGTCATCTCTGTTTTGGTTGGCATATTTCACACAAGAGACCCTTGATATTAAACCATGGCTGAAATATCAAAATTCCTTCAAATACTTATCTCTGTAAATGATAACTACAGCTGCACTCAAAATCTGCTGCCCTTGATATCACTTACATTCCCACAGGAATATAAATCTCCAGGTTTAAAAAAAGGTATTCATCTCAGGGCTCTGGAGAAACACACAGCTTTGTTCTTTTGATGCTGCATAATAGTATTATTGGGTTAATACAATGAAATAGATTTTCTTTTTTCTTTTTTTTTTTCCCCTGAAGCTTATCTAGTCTCACATTATTAATCTGAAAACAGGCCAAAAGAAAAAACAGGAAGAGAGATACAACAAATTCAGAGCTCAAATATGGTCATTTGGGCCACTGCACGTCTTCAGTAGAAGCAATTTAGTCCAAGACATGGGAATATTGAAAAAGAAACATTATGAAGGGAGACTACCGAAAGCTGTTTCCTATCTGTTACAGATCAAAGAGGATCAGACCAAATATGAAATTATCTTGTAGCTGAGGTAATAATGTACCTGGCGATCTTGAAATGAAATGTTTAAAAATCTGTATTTCTACCTTTCATTCTAAAAGATGTGCATTTTAATCTCATGAGTAATCCAACAATGATAATCAGAAAATTGTAACATATAATTAAATTTAAAAGCAGGATCTATTCCATCCTCAAATCAAAATTATTCCTTTCATCACAGTAAAGCCATATTGTTTTTAAAACTTAATGACTATATTTATTTAATTTAATTCATAAGACCCTGGTTATCACTGTAATTTTACTCATACGTAGGTTATCTAATGTGCACTGCTATAGCTGTTTGAAGTGTATTTGCAAACCCAGAAAAGAACTAAGACCCAGAGACACATCACCACCTCTTACAGAAATGTCAGTCATGCTATGAATTAAGTATAAGCTCAGAAAAACATCATCACCCAGCAAACAAATAGCATTTGCCGAACCAAACACATGTGTCTGGAGCTGTGCTCCCGAGCTAATTGGAGGCAGATCCTTGTACCGTGCCACAGGACGCCGCAGCTGAGAAATCCCTCGAGCTGGTCATGCAGAGTTCAGCACGCTGTGCAAGGGCAATTGCCAAACTCTGGGGCAGGAGGCACGGACAGAAATCCCAGAAGTGAGGCTAGGAAACAACGCTGTCGTCTGTCATGGACAGCCCTGACAGGGCGAGGAAGGCAGCAAGGACAGGGAGCGGGTGACGCTGCCTGGGAAGGGGCAGTGAGCCACTGCAAGGCTGAGCCCTGGTCTGGGGGATGGCTGGGACTGAGAACAGGGAGAGGAAGGGTAGGTGACACCAAGGAAGGATGATGGAGCCAAAACAGCAAACGAGGCCAGCACCTGCTCCTGCAAATGATGGCCCAAACCACCACTGCAACTGTGTTCGGCTGTGCCCAGCCGGGCTGGAGCAAGACTATGCCAGGGATACCATGGAGATTGGGATGGGAGGGATTATTGCCTCCTGTTAGTCTTCTTAAAAACTGGAGGCATACTTAGATTACACTGAATTATTCAGTATCTAAACAGCAAAAGTTGAATGGGAATAGGCATACCTGCAGCTGGCAGACTGCCTTATCCAAAGACACTATCAACTCAGTCACAGGAGAGCCAAAACCTCTGTGCTCATATTAAGCACCTAATTCTAAAGTGATGTTGAATTTAGAATGCTAGACAGTTAGCTATGACTCCCTCGTATATCCAAAGACAGAGGAAAAAAAAACCCCACCCCCCCCCCCCCCCCCAAAAAAAAACACCAACAAAAAATCAACTGAACTCCCGAAGAGCCTGTTCTAGAGGCAAGTAATGAAATTATGGGTACATTCACTGGGATCTGGCCCAGCCTCATCTCCAAGTTGGAAGACAGAGACTTTGCAACAACCCTTCTCTTCTTTCCTGTGTGCACGACTAACCCCGACCCGGAGTGTATCTATTTCAGTGTTGTCCAACATATGGTTCCAGGCAGGATGTTGCCTGTAAAATGCTTATGCACTAATGACACTAATTAGAGCATTCAAAATAAAAGCAGAGCTTTCCGAGGGGGACCAAAAGGCATTGCTGCCTTTCTGACAGAGACGTGCCATCAGCCACAGCCAAGGCTGGAAACTCCTGCATGACTGAGGTACTGAGCTAATGTGTCTCCAAAAAAACTGAGACCCCATCGGCCAAGCTGTGGATCTTGATTTACCCACCTAACAGCCCTGTTCAGCCCTGCTGGGCTGGATTTTGCAGAGCATCCCCACGAGAAGCACCTGCAAAAGAGGGGAAGGGAGGAACACTCTCGGCTTGGTAAAACAGGTTTGACAGAGTTGGAGGTGGCTGAGGTGATTACCCTGTGTGAACTAAGGAATAATACCAAAACAAAAGACAGTCTGACACAACTGTCACAACAAAGTCAGTTCTGAAAGATCTGACAAGGCAACATCTATTTTAAAATCCTCAGGATATTAACTGCATATTTACATTTTGTATTAAGAAGACTAAACAGCTGAATTTAGCACAAACAATAGGCCAATAAATACAATACTAATGCTTTAAAATAATTAAATAACCATTTGTTCTTGCATTTATGTTGCTTCCAAATACTGGCAGAATTCCTTCAAATAAACAAACCGCTAAGTTTTTTGTTTTGTTTTGTTTTTAATTTTTAAAGATTACATGTTGGCAGTAATGTAGGCAAATCTGGACATTTGTTCCATTCATCTGAAGTGAAAAAAAGCAACACATCCATCACGTTGCATTTTCACTCCTAGGAAGCCAAAACTAGGGCCCTCCAGGGAACAAGAAGTTTAATTATAAACTATCACTGTACAACGATAGATTCTTGGACATATCTCTGGGAACACATTCAATACACTGAGCCAATAGAATCGGATATGCAGGTTTTTTTCTTTTTTTAATGCAAGACCATGGTTCTTTTTTTGGTGTAAAAGGAAGAAGTCAGCAAAATAGTGATCAATTAGAGACCTGCAAAGTTTGTTGCAAAATAATATTCATAATACAGTTAATGACTCTTCAGAATCAAAAGAATAGAAAAACAAAAGCAGTGTCACTAACTAGCAATCTATTTGTTGTTTAAATGGTGCCTAAATTTGTGTTAATACTGAGAAAATATAAAGTAAGAGTCGCAATGCAAAACCACATTGTAGTTTCCAGTTTCTATAGAGCTTTTTATAATTTTTGTATCAATTGTGAAAGCAGAAGTGTCTGAATGAAAAACAGAATTACACCCACATTACTTTTTCCTTTTTTCACCCTCTTCATCAAGCAAAAGTAGGGCATTTATTCCAGAATCTCCAGTTAGAAATATTTCTTAATGGCACATGATAGTTGGTTCATTTCTTTCCACAGAAAATTACAATAGGAATTTTGTTAATAAATGACATTTAAATTTAAAAAAAAAATTGAAAGTAGTTGTAACCGTTGCATAACTCAGTGAGACTATTTAATAAGGCTGCATTTTAGATTTCCGTTGTGCAACAGAGAAGAAAATGAGTTATGTCAATAACACTGTCACCAAGGTCAAGCCCCATGGGAATCCCTATGAATTCCTTCTAAAATCCCATGTAGATCTGTAAACTATGATCTTACCCACCACATCGGTGAAGCGTGGAGCTTATTTTAAACAACTGCACACTGACAGCCTCACTCTGTTTTCACAAAAATGAACTGGATCTCTAGAAAAGCACAGAGCTGTGGCATCACGCAAGAGGTGTCCATCAGGTAAATTGATTCTCCCGAGCAAATGAGTTGCAGAAGTAAACATGAAAGCTTTGTACTGAATCTAATTTAGATAAATAAATTCTGAAGACCCACACATGACATTAAAAATGAAGACTAATTTATCTTCTCTAAGAAGACAGATGTCTACTTAGATTATATATATAAACTGGTACAAATACTGTTACCCACAGTAATAATATTTTCCGTGTTCAGTATCTTTGAAGGTTTTCAAGCCTCTTGAGTTCCTGCAATTTCTAAACATGGTAAAATGAAAATGCAATTATTTTGCCTCAATAATGATGTTCAATACTTTAGAAAAGCTTACAGTTGCAAATAGCAATTATCTAATTACTCATTCACATTTTCTTTCTTTTCCCAGCAATTAACTTCCTTGTGAATATTTTCACATTTTTTTAATAAAAGTAGAAGTGATTTATAATAAAGATTTATAACGAAGTCTCCACTGTGGAGCTGTATCAGAGTAATGCAGAGAGGAGTCAATAAGGCATGTGTTGGTGTGTGTCCACTGATTTCACTGAAGTTGCACTAATTAGGTAGAAAAGGATCATGACCATCATGACCCTGTAATACTGGTGACATTCATAGTCACTAGTACACAAATACTCGATTTCTTTTCTTAGTTCCAGTTGTAAATTCCTTTGACAGAACAATTAGCGAGCACAATCATTCCAATAATTGGAATGGAAATAGAGATTGTCTTTAACTGCTTTAGTGTAAAAATATTTGATAATATCACTAAGGCTCAGATTCACCTCCATTCAATTCAGGTACCTGAAAAATAGAAGGTGGCAGCCTGGTCACTTGAAGCTGCACACATAACCGACAGAGAGGAGCAATAACCACCAGGAAGTTGGACTAGTGACCTGAGCTGCTCAGTGCCTTCTCATTACTCTATTTAAGGTTCAGATTCTATACAGGAGGAAAAATGTAGGTCTAGGCTGACACTTGGTTATATATTTCCCTATACCCATTTCGGCCAACTAAATGCTCCCAAAGCCAACAAAAACATTACTAGAACAATTTTTTGTTTTTCCAGTTCCAAATCTACAGGTAGTTACTCCCTACATAATGCCTTTTGCTGAACAATCACGAACACCCCTGACATATCTGAGCATGGTCCTCTGCTATAGGTGGTAAAGAATCCCTCCAATAATTGTGTAATAGGTTCTTATTCTCCTGCTACTAAGACAGAAAAGTCTATCGGTGATGTTAGGTGTACATGTCCTTACAGTAGTAGTATTCTCACTTGAGAGGAAATGAACGGTAATGTCAGTGTGCACAACAGGGATTTCATCACAAATTCACTGAGAACATTACATGGCCAAGAACTGAAAAGCTGCAAAAATTACAGCTGAAATGAATGTGATGGAAAACAATGTGATCCTGCCCCTTACAGTAAAACTGTGAAGCAAAGAAAAAATAAAGGCAATGTTTAACTCAGGTCATTTAAAAACAACAAGACAATGTTTCTCCTTCCTTGGTGTCTTTCTCCATCAGTGTCCACCCTCTGCAGGAATGACTCAGGAGTCCTGAGGAAGACAGGCTTTCTGATTTGCATGACTGCATGATCAAAAAATGCATCCTAGTGCATACACACTAGAGAGTGTGAAGGGATGGAAGTGCAGACAGTGATCTTTTGGGATGCTGATACTGAAAGCACTTTTACTTTATTTCTCATTGTTTCCAATGGAGGGGAGCATGTCTGCAAATCACTGAAACCTGATCTACATGTCTAGTGATTTATTATTACTATTGAAAATAAAAACAGTTTTATTCAAATGTCTATGCAGATATGCCCTCTGTATTCAAGTAGTTAAAAGAGGCGTGATTAGTCCCGTATACTACTGAGGGTTCTACGCCTGCCTACTCTTGTCTTCCAAAGCATCAAAGTATTCTGACCAGTGGTTGTCAAAGAACCAGANAGAACCAGACTAGACAACAGAATTGCCACATCAGGTACCAGAAGTCTTCTGAAAAAGCAGCGGAATATTGCTGTCCTGGATATACAGGAAATGGAATGGGGAACATGTCCCAGTCCTAGATTAGAAACTGAACATTAAAAAAGAAAAGATTAGAAACTGAACATTAAAAAAGAAAAATCTCTTAAACTGAACATTAAAAAAGAAAAATCTCTTTTTTTCTCTCAAGCTTTTGCTTTTACAAAATTTGTCATTCTGTTCTTTTTATATATGAAGATTTGCAAATGTAACCGAAATAAACTGATTGAAGGAACTGAAAACGTGTCATTACTGTTTTTTTTAAAAGCTCATATTAGTCAAACCATCTGACTAGCTTGTGATACTACTTCTGTCACTGAGGTTTGGGTAAAGAGCAGAGCAGCTTTCTCCTGGAAGGTCCCAGGACATTTCACTTAATCTTCTGCTTCCCACCCTGGGTCTCACTCACATAGTTCAGTTTGTCTCCCTGTGTGGCCATACTGGGAGCATTCTCAAGATAAACCCACAAGAAAGAAACAGAGAGAACAGGAACCGTGCAAGAGCCTGCCTGGACAGACTGAATAATGCTCCCAATTTGTTAAGATGACTGAACTTCCCCAGTGTTATTGTTTTATCATTCCTCTGAAATCATAACTTAATACCTTTGTGAACTAGTACACCAAACGCAGTTACTTAATGATGAAGTATTAGAAAAACATTAATGTAAACATATAATAATAATGTAAATGTACTGACATATGCTTATGATTATTGTTATAAATACCTTTTGGGAAAACCGTATCGAATTTATAAAATTTAGCTTTAACCATGGCCCAAAATTCAGGGTTCTGTTAAATACATTCAGCCTGAATTTTTTTGAGTCTCCATGTGAAGACAGTATAGGCTTTCAAAACAGACTGAGCCTGGCCATCACACAGCGGGATCAGAGACATATTTCTCCCGCAAGGAAAAGCACTTCAAACACCAGGGTGCCAGTCTGTCAGCACTTATCACTCAGTGGGTTATACTATCTTTCCAGCAGATTCCCCTTCCAAACTTATACTTCATCACACTCCTGACCTTGCTGCATGCGGCCCCTTCAGCAGAGTTCAAGTCTGCCCCATGTAAGACACGGAAAGTTTATTCACCACTTCTCATTATCATCTCAGAGACTTGTTCATTGTAAGCCACAATTATTTACTCTGCTGCTTTGGGTGCGTTCGTGGAGGAGGAAGACTCTAAGGAAGGAGGAAGTCTAACCAAGAAAATGTAATGCTGCAAAGAAAACGAGCAAAAATCTACCCTTTCAGAAGTAAACGATTGCTTCTGCTCTTGTTTGGTGAGCAACTTTCCATCCAAAAATGGGATGGAAACTGAGGCGGCCAGACCATTTTGTGCTCCAGCTAATACAGAGTTTCAGATCAAGAAAAACAGGCAAGGCTGCATCACTCTGGCCTGCCTCATATGGACTAGTTTTTTGGGTTTTTTTTTTTCCTTTGAAACATTCCATTTGTTGTTCAAGCCAAGACAAGAAAAGAAACATTTTTAACCTTAAGGATCTGACATAAGCCTACAAAATTAAATAGCCAGGACTGAAGTGAGGCAGGTTTTACAGTTCTTAAGAGGCTATCCTTTGTTCCTTCCTTAACAGTACATTATTGCCAGGGAAAACTTTGCAAGCTGAAAGCAAACAGGCAAGAGCAGATTCAAATGCCTTTATGTGACATGAAATCCATGCAGGTCAGGACCACATGGTACTAAATACGCTACAAATAGAGAGCACGTATCAATACCTTCCCGAATGAGCTTAAATCGAGGAAGATACAACAAACAGAGGAGGGGTGGAGACAAAGTCTGCGTGGTGAGAGGAATATGGTACCATCACCCCTAGAGCTGCTCGGACTTGAGCTTCCAGACCCCAAGTCTAAGCTTGGAGCAATAAATAAAATGTGCCAGACACTATTTGCAGACTCTGAAACAAAGCAGCCTGGCACAGCTTCTGTCTATACTGCCAAACACTCATGCCCTTCAAAACCAAGTGGTCTCATCCATATTGCCTCCTGGGAGCCCTCGCATCCCCCCAGCTTACAATCAGGCAGTTTGGAAATGTGCTACATGACAAGAGCAAAAACCAGTCCAGTGAACACGCTAACAAACATCACAGGCCCGTGCAGGCCAACACAGTCTTCTGACCTTGTTTAACTTGCAAATACAGATGTGACTCATCTGTCTCCCCTGTGATCGGCTTCAGAGTCCCTGCACCCACAAGGGAAATGTGCCACTAAAGCCATCAGCCAGTGAAAAGAGCCAGCAAAACATCCCATCAAGTTCTGGCAGTTAAGAAATACTTCCTTTCGTTGTGTAACTCCTGTGGAAAATGTAAGACGTGGCAAAACCTTGCAAAATATTCCAACACTGTGAATACACGTCACACTAACACAGCCATCAGGTAGAAATCAGAATAGGAAGGGGATTCTAAGTTTTATTAGGATGTGGACAGATAAATTACAGGTGAACTGTTTTGAACTCTGGGTTGTTGGTTTGGTTTTTTTTTAAAGGCAGTGCTAGGCTAAAATATCAGCTGTTTTATTATGATCACTGAAGCCATTTTCAGAAAAGCTTTGACAAAACTGGAATGAAACAGCAGAGTGCTGATATTCGCTACAGTGCACACAAGTGTCTTCCTCCAAGGCGCTGCTGTTTTAGAGCAGCAGTTCATCAGCTTCTTCACAGATGTGCTTATTTCACCTTCCACAAGATACCAACCACGAAAGACGGGACAAAAGCCATGCAGACACCACTGTGACAGGGGGAGGCTACTGATCTCCAGTGCTTGTCACAGCCCTCATGCCACATGTCACCACCTCTTCCCTTCTGCCACAGGACCCGTTCAAGGAGTCCGTCTCAGCCGCAGTCAGCACTGGCTGAATTACTATAAACACCTGACATTCAGTGCTCCTGTGCTTGGTGCAAATGGACCTGCAGGACTGAGGACAGAAGGTTTATGATGAAATGAGAGTGGAAATGGGAAATAACCTTTTAAGATGGCAGGGTTACAGACAGATATGTGATGAGTCTCTCATTCTCTTCCACCACACAGTCAGAAGAAGGCATTATTAATAGATGAGTTAAAAAACTAGCAAAATTATTGCTAGCATCTTCTTGTCATATTCAGATGAGGTGCCTATTTTTTTTAATTAATTCATGTGAAAGAAAAACAAAAAATAAACAGCATAGTTCTTGGAAGAAAGAATTTCAGGAAGTATTTTATGTCAAAGAACAGCCCTTCTGCCAACCAGCTGTTGGAGTTTTTTTAAAAATTTGTGAGAGTTGAGCTTCTGCAGCTTCTTTTCTTTCTTCCATTCCAGAATCCTTGGGGATGTTTCTCTTCTAATTTCGAGCCCACTCATGAGCTGGGAATTCTTTTCCCAACGTGTGAGTGTGAATGATATGAATGGAGACTGCACAACTGCTTACCTCTTCTGCTGCTGCTTGCTATTTGCTTAACTCTTCCTGAGAGTGATGGTAAAAACTTTTTCATGGGTTTATTTGCATCTGTGGAAACCAAAGACTCAGTCTCCCTATATGTATTTTTAAAGTCTTCTGCAGAACAAGAAGACTTTGTTTAGTATGAAGAAACTGAAATCGGGAGCCACCAGTTTGTCTGATACAGAAAGAATCAGGAATTTCACCTGCACAGTTCTTGGCAATTGCACCTCCAGGGATACTTTAAACAGAAAAGGACTTACACAGAATGATCTTTGAAATGTAAGGGGTTCAACGGTTTGAAAATGCTCTCAGTTTCTCTGGAAAAGCATCTGAGAATTGGTGCTACAGGTCCGAGGCTTTGCTCTCACAAGAAATACATCCTCGGTGGCCATGGACTTGTCCGTATCTTTGGTCTCTAACATACTTGCTAATTTCTTCAATCAGTTTCAACTCAAGCTCTTTGTACATAGCGAGTGGTCTAGTGAGGCTCTGAGTGCAGATGAACTTTAGTAGTGCAGGTGATAATAATACCTATTTTTGTTGTGTATTGCACTTGCACACCTCAAAAGCTGTTTGCATCACTTAGCTAAGTTGTTTTGCTTAATGTAATCCTACCTGGTGCAACATGACCGGTTAGTGCTGTGTCACGAGAGAAGAAACTTGTAAGTGCCTGAGCTATTGCAGTATTCCTGCAGCTGAAGTTTGGTCTGATTGCTTTACTTCCAATTTTTCTGGTTGCTTTTTTTGCTATTAAATCTTGGAAAGCCTCCAAAATAAACATGATAGAATCCTGAACATCACAAAAGATGCGTTCTTCCACATACTTGCAGATCATCTTTGGCACACTTCCTGATTTTAGCAATTACAGCTTTCCCCCAAGTTCCCTGCACACTGCCCATAGATACAAGGTTTTATATAATCTGTCATTTAATTCAGAAAACTACAGCAAGCTAGTTCAGGAACCCTATGGTAGACAGTAGAGCAATTCAACTAAAGCACTGTTAGGTCTCTGTATGGTTTTCTTGATCAATGTTACACTGCTGATCTATTTTTATGTATTATTTACCCTGGGACAGTGCCTAGAGGCCCCAGCCAGGGCAGGACCCCACAGTGCTGCACACACTATCAAGGAGGATACAAGGGCCTCTCCTCTTTGCAGCTTGTAGTCTAAATACATACTGAATGAGACCAGATGGAGAAAACAGTCAGAGGGAGGAAAAAGTGAGACAATAGTTAATAAGAGTAACAGGCAGAGCACAACAGCTACTTGGCAATATATAGACAATGTGAGTTCTGTCACTATTGTCTGTTTTCTCTCTGGCCTCGGTATCGTGTCGTACAACCAGCAGTGACCTATGGACTAACACTAATACAGAGTTGTCCTCTGCATGTCTGAAGCTCTGCACACTTGTAAACATCTTTCACTACCCACTGAATTAGGGAACAAAGTGGGTGATGTGAAATCACAGGTTCGCAGTGACCCATGGGAGGATTACAACTTTGGGGTGTCAAAGGAGTCCAGAAGGCAGCTGACCGCAGTGCAATTCACATAATCTCTGTCTTTATTCCCTTACACACTGGCAATGTAGAGCATTGCTTGTAGCAGGAACAGCCAAGAGTCCTTATGGTGTCCAGGAACACAAGCCTTAATTCAAGCCCAGGCTCTCTGGGGAACCAGCAATGGGTGCACCTCCCCCCTAACTCACGAAGTCTCACTTTGGTTGAAGATGGGCTTTTAAGCTCATAGCCTTGTGACCCAAATATATGTTTTAAATCAGGGAGTACTTATTTCACATCCTGATCAGAGTAAGGACTGCTTTACACACAGATAAAATCCTCACTGTGTTTAGGTCCTCTGTGCAAACCCTAAATCTCCCTCTAAGTTCTCAGGACTGTTCAGCTCTGATTTCCAAAGCAATAGTGTTGGGTCTGCAAGGTCAAGAAAAAACAATAAACATAAATTCCTGCAAACACTTCTGAATTGAGCATATTTTAGACATTCCCAAGCACCAGTCTAGTCCAGTACCATACTGGTAATCCACGGGCTCTCTGACACCAGGTCCCTGTCCCTGATGACATTGATTGCTCACACATCCTTGTCTCTTCATCACTACATGAGCCAGAAGACAAGGGCTAGCATAGCAAAGGGACTCTCCCGTTCCTTGCAGAGCCAGTGAAGTAGGGAAGTGACAAGCAATTGTGAGGGAAGTCGGATTCCAGCCATGTGGAGGTGAGCTCTGGAGAGGCTGGAAGTGGGAGCTATCAAAACAAGCCTGAAAGCAGCCCTCTTCTTTCAAGACTGCAAATAAAAAAAGAGTAAACTACTCACAAAGTCACTGCAGAGTAATGAATGTAATAGTATAAGGGGGGAAGGACTCTGACACCAAGTCACACCAACAACAGGATAAACTAATCAATCTCCTCTTTCTTTGAAGTGAGAACTTGTGCCACTGCATGGTTCAGCAGAGACCTCAGGTAGGTCATCTTGGTCTTCCTCATGAATCTGCATTGCTTAACTTTCCCTCAGATCCCCAGCATCCTACAGCTGCTTTACACATGGACCTCCAGTAGCACCCATAGAAGCTCTCAAAATTTTTCTAACTCTCCTCTAACTTTATTTTCCCACCTTTTCTTTTTTTCTTTAAATTCACAATGTCCATAACTGCATTTCCTCTAAGGATCAGTCCTTTTCCAGGAAACAGATACCACCTAGAGCTAACATGGTATTTCCAACTACTTAGGCTGTTGTATGAAAGCAGGAGACATCAGAAGTAGTTTGCCAAAGAGCTCAGCTCCCATTTAATTATTAAGGTCTGGACTTTCAAGTGCAGTGTTAGGTAACGTGGGACATCTAGGCTATACCTGATACGAAATTTGTTAGTAATACATAGCACAGCAGCACTTCTTGGGATGTTGCTAGTCTGTGTAAGGGCTGCTTCAAGGCAACAGAAGTGGGAGCTCTATTGAGTAGTTAAGATTTTAATAAAAGATTTCCTGAATGTTTTACAAGAAGTAACAGGAAGAGAACACAAGTTCTTTGAGGTGGTTTCTGTAATTCTTTTAAAAGAACATTTCAGCAAATACTGAAATTCTTTATTGAATAAGACATTCCCCTCCCCTTAAAATCAAGCTGAGTTGATTTTATTTGATCTTTTTATTCTTAAGATAACATTCATCTTGCCTAATTTCAACCATCTAAAATTCAGGCATTGTCCTGGCTCCCTCCAGAGAGGGTGGAGACAGGCACTGCCAGGGTGAATTCATCCCCTGCTCAGATACTGCATTGCCCCTGGGAGCACCTTATCCCTGTACAGAAAACAGAGGAAGATTAGGTGACCATCTTACACTTCAGACAAGTGAAATAAATCCCATCTTAATTAGCTTTTCCATTCACTGTACTTGCATTGTTACAATATCTGAACATCCATACTTTTCACACCTGTAATTCTGACACTATGATAAATGGTAATTTTTACCCATTCACAGACCCATACAGCTGAGGCAGGTAGAGGCTAAGTTCCAGATCTGCAAAGGTATTTAGCAAGTTAATTGTCTAAATTAGGTGTTTTTCAGTCAGCTGACAAATACTCAGTGATGTAGACAAAGAAGTGGTAGTTGGGTGCCCTTAGGAATTTGCTAGGATCTAAGCAGAAATGACTTGCCCGAGGATGTGTGTCATGGAATTAACCCCAGGTCTCCTGAGCTGCTGTCCTAACCTTTGGAATGTCCTTAACATCAAGCAAATCCTCTGCTGTTTTTCAAATAAAACTTTTTTGAAGTATTTACAGTTATGTCTTCTTCTTTGTCAAACTACAACAAGCCATTCACACTCAAAGCTTTTCATTCTTCCTCATAAATCAAACCTGACTCCAAGCCTCCCTTCTCACTTTTACTGGTCTTCTCTAAGCTATCCTTAGATCTTAGCAGTAAGAGCACAGTGAGGCCAAAATTTCAGGATTTTTTAGGTGTTACTGTGATACAACTAAACACAGGAACACCATAACAAAGTTGGATTTTGCACTAGAATCAGTGAAAATACTACATTTGCTTCAGAGTTCTACTGTGGTATGCAGCATCTGAGCACTCTGCATCACAGCACAGTGCATTGACATCATGTCTCCTGCACTCAGAGAAGTAATTGACCAAGACCTTCAAATTTAAATACTTAGGGCATGTCAATACAAGAGTCCAGACACAGTAATATGTGAATTAGCAGCGCACTGGCTGCTCTGCAATCACGTCACACAGAAGTGTGTATTAGAAGGAAGCAATTTACTTAATTTGGAAGCAACTTACTTAATTTGAACAACAGCCTTAGGGCAGACACCCTGTGACAGGCCAACGCAGTCAGTGTGAGGAAGATACCACTCTGCACACTGTTATTCCAGTTCAACAGCAGCTGATTCCCACATGTAGACAAACTTTATCAGCCCAGAGCAGGCTTCAGCACTGGGTGATAGGTGCTTCTCAGAATAATCTTGGGGAGAACTGCTGAATGATGTGAGCATGTCCTCTGACTTGCCTGGAACTTGCACCTGGGTTGCAATATGGGTCAATTTATATAACAGGCTCTGTTCCTTTCATCTGGGAAGATTTTTTTTTTTAAACTATCTCATTAAAGTGAAACAGAAAAGCAAGTTTCTGTAGAGAGAGAGGTGTCAGCCCCATACTAGTCAAACAAATGACAAGATAAAAATATTATTTCTGGTACTACATAAGTGCAGTTTTCTCCTTCTAGGAGAGATGCCTTGATCCCTAACTAATCAAAACAATCCTGTATCAACCTTGAATTATCATCAAAGCCTAACCATGTTTTGTTTCCAGTAACCATAACCACAGAGTATGGACAGCTTGTGAGAAACATATAGGTAAAGTATCATGCATCTTTCAAGAAAGATATTTGAATAATTGTAAAAGCTTTTCCAGATTCAGATTATTAGAGGGATATCTGATCATCTCCTGTATTAACTAGACCACCAAAACCTTACACTGTTACCCTTATACTGAATGCAGTAGCTTGTTTATGGCCTAGCTCTTATTGTCCAAAAAGGATTTAGTTTCTGGGGATATCAAGAAAATGAGATTCTGCAACATCCTTTGCATGGAACTGCCTCGTCCATCTTCTGAAACAGAAAAAGTTAAAACTCTTACAGCAATACGAGAAAGTTCTGCCCAGACACCCAGCCCCAGAACAAGGTAACATGTTTGTTTTGCATCAGGGTTTCCAACCTGTGTCTTGCAAACCACCAAAGGAACAAATTACTTCAGAGTTTTGCACACACCACAGAAACCCACACACCACCCTATCTCTGTAGGGGAATGATGAATAAGTGCTTTGGCAGCAAACACTGCCAAAAACTCAAATGCCTATTTTGGGACTTTCTCTCAGCCTAACAGAAAAGCAGGAGGTGGAAATGACAGCTACACAAGAAAGGATACCCATGAGACTGAGGTCACATCTTCAACTTGAGATGTCCAAAAAGAGCTCTGGGCAACTGCTGCAGCCTCCCCAGCATAGCTGGGTTTTCCTTCTGAGTGGTGGCACACACAGGCTAAGCCTAGGAAGATTTCCATAATATGCTGGCAGCTCAGACCAGATCCCATCAGTGAGATTTGGTAAAACAAGTTGGAAAAAAGCTACTGATCTTCTAGGAGAAAACACTGGAGCCACTGACAGAGGATCCTAAGCCCTGAATACAAGGCCCACATAGTCTTGGTGGCTCTTCAGAACAAACTGTTTCCTCATTGTCAATCACTAATTCCTCCTTCCTCCATCAGCACCTTTTCAATTTTTGTAACTGCTTGTGTTCACACCTCTTCTCCCACGTGGGTCAAAGCAGAATTAAGAGAGTCAGCACACTTCAAACAGGGTCATGCTTTCCAAGCATCGAAACAGTATTTTGCTGAGAAAAGAATGAAAACAAATCATACACTTCCTACTGCAAGGCCTTGTGAGATTCCCCCAAGGCCACCACAACAGACCACTGTAATCTCTGCTGATGCTTGCACCAAAGATAACAATGCTGCTTGTTATCAAAGCCACTGTGTCCCAGTTATTCTGGTCTTATACACTATTTCTCTTATAAAGATGAGTGCAGCATTTTATAGATTGTTTAATAGTTTATTTTGGAGATGTCAAATCCCACTTTCCATTGTGTCATGTTGAATTCCTGGATGGAAAATAAAACACAGTGAATCCACACACATTCCAAAATGCTTTTCTCACATCACTTGAGTGGCATTTACCTTGTTTGTAGGGAAAGGAAGGAAGGAAAGCACAGAAAGGATGGAAAGTACTTTTTTTTTTTTTTTAACACCATTTACTAGAGCAGATTTTATTACCAATAAATAATGGTGGTAACCTAGGATAAAAATAGAAATAAAGCCTGTCTTCACTAAGAAAATAACTATCCATATTTCATCACTGACCAACTGCGGAACAGCTGTGCCTGTGATATCAACGTTATCACAAAGGCATTTCTACCATTGTCGTGAAAACCTGGCACAAGACCTGAAATCTGTCTGAATTCTCTCCCTTTAACAGTTTAACGCTCCACATGTAAGATTGCTACAGTAGAGTACCCCTGGGGAGTGAGAGATTTTCATCATGTCAGGACCATTTCTGGGAACTGACAGGATACAGGAAAACTATGCCTGAAGCTTTTACAAAAGCACAAGAGGGAGTTTAACTGTAGGAAGGGGATGAAATTTCAGCAGGGAGTTTGGAAGCAGGAGCTTGAAACCACCTGGAGAACTGCAGCACCAAAAAGGTGAGGCTGGTCAATTCCTGTTAGGAAAGACCAAGCCCTTGTGCCACAGGACATGCTGGCAGTAGCACAGACCCAGCACAATGGAAAAAACAAGGATAAACCACATAGAATCTCACCTTGACTTTTAAACTCAATACAACAACTGCATTCTGCTTTTTGAGTTTTTTTCCCTTGCTTTGAAAGCAGATGTTTGAGATTGAGACAAACTCCCTGTGATGTTTGCTGCACACATCTTCTGTTTTTCTGTCAGGCTGTGAAAAGCTAGAGAAATTGGCATTGCAGCTTTCAGTAGGGTATTGTGCCTCAGTATTCATTCTTCATCCTTACACATCAATGTACAACAGGAACAAACTGAGAAAAAACCCAATCCTTCCACCATTCCATCACTTTAGGAGCCAAAGCACAGTAACTCATCTTTCACCAAGGAGGAAGGATTTGATTTTAAGTACCATTGAGGAGATAACTGTCTGTGTTGTGAGTTTCATAATGGTGCTCGTGTTGCCATTTAGGAATGTAATGAGCTGTAGCAAAGCCACAGGAAGCAAAGGACACAGGAGCTTCAGTCTCCTGAGGACAGCATAGTAATTTATCTGTACTTAGAAGTGTAAAACTCTTTAGGGAAAGAAAAAAAAAAATCCAACCTAAAAACCAAATCACAGACATGTGAATTTGAAGACAGATACCTTAAGAAAATCAGCCCATTTCTCCTTTCACATACATTTTATTATGTGAGTTTAATCAATCTTCAGCCTAAGCCGTTTATTTTATCTAAGGACAGAAAATCTTTCCATGTGTAAACTCCCTTAACTTCACTGAAAGTTGCACAGATTGTTGGGATGTTACACTGGGGAAGATTTCTTTGGTATAAATCCATTTTTTACTTTTTTTCAAGCCGAGGCAGCTTGATTAGATGAAATATATCTGCTTTTTGTAGAGGTCACTAGATGACTCTAAACACCGAATTGTAACTCCAAAACAAACCTGTACACTGCAAATACTATTACCAAGGACATTCATCTTAAAAAGATAGACAGCACACAGCAGCACAGCTAAATGCACCTTTTTTTCCTAGAAAGAGCACCTAAAAGACCTTTGGACCTGAACAGTGTTAGTAACTCCCTTAGATGAACCAATTCTCTTTTTCCTCAGTTAAGTGGGGGTGACATTCCAAAAATTACATCAAGTCAGCTTTTCCTTAAAGCCTTTAAAGCTTTGAGTTCAATTTGCAAAATAATGAATTGAGTCTTTAAAATAAACACCTTGGACTTCATGAGGTCTGAGAAAACCTCACTTCTGACAAGATTACAGATTGTATAAGACATCAGATCAACTGACTACAATGATTCAGGCTGCAGTTATGTAAAGCATCCTTGCCTATTAAAATCAGATTAATAACAGAGATTGATGATATTAACTGACTCTTCAGTCAGCCACGTTCAGCCTTAAAGACCAGGATAAAACCTGCTTTTACCAGGCTTTACATGCAGCCAAGCCTGCCCCCAAGCACCTGGGCCACGGGGTGCAGACACAACGGAGCTGTGACTGCTGGGAGCCCGTGGTGCTCAGAAACAGGCACTGCTCTGCCCACCTCACCTGCAAAGCTGGGGCGGGCTCCACACGTGCCCAGCTCTCCCACACACTGAAAGGAGAAGATCCACCTCTCCCAACACCTTTCATCCAGCAGCCCCAGGGTTAGCACGCACCTTCGGGAACAGGTGGGATTGGTCTCCTTATGATTAAATCAATGGTGTAGCTCAGTATCAAGTAGGAAATACCACCACTGATACCAAAATGTTAACTGGGGCAAATCTAGCAAAAGAAGTCTTCTCCCTGGAAGGTGGTGCAGCAGCTGTGCAAAGCCAGTCTCTTTCTGCTCTGACAACAGAGCACTTGCAAAATAGTGGAACCGAGGTGGCTGAGAAAGCCATGTTGCCGAACATCAGCAACACCACTGCTCTGACCCACAGACAGAAAACTGCCCTTCCAGATCACCTCAGCACCTGAGCCACTGAAATACGTGCTAGAGATTTTTCTACAATTTAGTTTTTATTTTAAATATTGGCAGAAGAAAAAGACTGACCCTACATAGTCACAGACAGACCTACTGACTCTACTCGTATCTGTGTGCTGGGAGAGCTCATGGCTGAGGATCCCGAATGAGCCCCATGGAAGCGGGCTTTGGAACTTGATGATCTTCCAGGTCCCTTCCAACCCAAATCATTTTATGATTCCCTGATGTCTGACAGACCCCTCCCAATGCTACTGAAACATTGCTAATAAATTAATGAAAGCTTCTTTTCATGAGAAAAGATCCCCTGCTTGTAACTAATGACTATATAAACACAGGTGACGAATTTGTTCCTGTCTTCTCTGATTTCTACTGAACAAAAATGGATCATCAGAGAGATATAACATGCAATCGCTCTATTAGTAGGACATAGTGTAGTAGCAGCTTTGAAGATTTATTTATGTTTTTAATAAACGTTTGCAAGCACCTGCTTAGGAAAGGGAAATAAGACATGAAATTAAGTTAAGGATTTATTTAAAGGTAATTTATATGCAGGGGGAAACTTTCTTTCACACGTCAAGAGAATGGGTAAGGGAATGCTACATCCTGCAAAGCTACAGATTATGATAGTGCCGAGAACTTTATAGTCAGAGCTGGTTCTTACTGTAAATCTTGGAGAAAAGGAACTGCAGTTACAACAGCCTATTACTACTTGTCATTGCCCTCTATTTTATTTCCCTCTCTCAAAGTGGAGCTCTCTAGATACCCAAGGATGTTATGAACATTTTTCCTTTATTACACTGTTCTAAAGCCTTTTAGTATAAGCCTTCATAAAACCTCACACATATGCATTATAAAATTACAGGGAATAAGTTCCATATGAAAAATTCATCATATTTCTTCTTACTGTTATTTAGCAGAGATTCTGACATTAAGCATGAGAGCAACAGACATTGTTTTACTTCTTCATTGTGGAAGGGGGAAAAAAATGAAATTTTTACTTTTGGTTAAGAAAGAATTTTTTACATACTCCCTCTTTGCAGTCTCTCCTTGCAAAACCAAAAAAGGATTTTAGACGGACAAAAAGCAACCACAATTATATGGAGTGTGTCATTGATAAATTCCAGGGGAATACAACAAGCTAGGTAGGCACATACCATTAGATCTAGCTGTTCAAAATCTTAACATTCTAGCCAAGATTAAGCTGAAACATTTGGTCACATCAGCCCTCAGGACTGCATTTAACTTTTAAAAGGCTTGATCTCACTCTAAGCTTAGACTTTAGAAAAGTAACTCTTTCAAGAGACCATTTTACGCAGGAGCCTATCTTTAACATGTGCTTAAATCTCTTGAAGTCACTAAGGACATGTAGACTGAGAATAGGCCCAAGTCTTTCATTTTATGACAGCCTTAGTTTTGTATAATTTTAGTTAATCCTAGGCTTTCTGTTTCCCAGTGCTTTTAGTTGTGAGTTATGCTGACACAAGATGAGATCAGACTTGGTGTTGCAGTGTCTTCAGTTTTTTGGAAGAGGATGTTCCAGGAAAATTGGTAACTTCTCTTCTGCCCACCCCCTTGGAGAAAAAAAATAAAAAAGCAACAACAACCTAGCACGTCATTGGAGTATGTTTAGATGTTACAGAGGTTTTAGCCTCTCTTCTGCTGCATGACATCTGCTTCCTGAAAGTCTCCTGATTCCCTGACCAATTATATTGGAAACAGTTTAATTATGGTTATTTATTTTGCTTTTAAACTGACCACATTATAAGAAAAAGCTCTTCTGTTTATAGTAGCACAGGAAGAAAAATATGCAAAGATGTACAAAAAGGATAAATGTTACTGAAAGCTGAGTAAGATGCACAGTGTGAAATTCATGCAGTGCAGAAAGTCCTCACGAGTTACAGGTCTCTATGTACACATCAGCTCTAAAGCATTAATTTGTCTTTAGTCATATATCTTCTGAGCCCTTTAGGATTTGTCCTGGAAATTAAGTTTGAAAAGAAATGCCTCTAATGTCCTGTGCTTAGTCTGACCAGGGAAACTATGAGGTAAACTCTCAGGTACCAGCAGAGCTCTGAACATTAATCACATTTTCCAGTTACGCTGTGGGGAAGTGCAATGACTTAGTTAAGGCCAGTTTAATGTCCCAGGCTTAAACTACCACACCCATCATACTGATAGTCAATCGAGTCAATGATTCAGCCCAGATGGGAATCCAGGTTCTTCTTGGCTTACTGTTATCTCTTCTGCCCATTAGGTTCTGTGACTTCCATAAATTATTTTGCAGTTCCCGTTAAAAGAAAATAAATCCACATGATGCTAAATGCTGCCTCCCAGCTGTAATGCAAAGTGGAATTTTGGACCACTTCCTGACTCATCCTGGATCCCCTCCATGTGACGTTGGATCCATCTAAGCTGGAGAGAGCAGAATAGAAGGGCTGTGGTTTTTTTTTTTTTTTCCTTTTTTCTCTTTTTCTATCACCCACTGTCAGATAACACGCGCATGTTCTTGCAGCATGTCTCTAGAATGTGGAAAAAAAACAATACCCGAGAGGGGCCTTTCTGAATACCCAAGGATAGAAAGGAGAAGATAAAAGCGCTAAAGATTTATACAGGGATTATTTAAATAATGACTCACTGCCATTGCTGAGTTTATAAAATACATAAAACCCAGACAAATGTTGGGGCAGGGGGAAACTGTGTTAAGAAGTGTGACAGAGGTGCAGCACTATGAAGAAGTTAAAAATAGCACAGCCATGGAGCAAAATTTCCTTCAAACATAAATACAGCCACTATGCTTCACGTCTCACGCACATGGCTTTACTGTGAGCTTCTCTGTTGCTTGTTTGCAGCTGGAGAAAATCCAGAACGCAAGGAAAACAAACACATCACAGGTTCCCTGCGTCTATCTGATTTAATGAGATTTAGCGCACACCTCTGGCTCATTCCAGGGGTTAAAAACACAAAGGGCCAAATATAGCTCCGGCAATCCCACAGGCTGCCGTGCCAGGAGAGCGCGGTGGGAAAGCCTGCTCAACCAGCCCCAAAGGATTCCCTCATGGAGGAAACCTCAAAGAGCAGAGAGGTGGCTCAGTGGCCAATTCCAGCACCAGGGGTTTTAGCCAAAGAAATCCTGGCATGTGCTGGGAATTCAGCTGATTCCCAGCTGATGAATCCACAGGTGACCGGCATGTCTACACTGCAGTGGTGCATGGTGAAGAGACATCTGAGGTTACAGCTGCGGGGTTTTTAACAGCAAAAAGAATGAGAGGAAAAGCAAAACAGGGATCAAGAAATAATTCAGAAACACAACATTATTTTGGCCGCCCTGAGATAACAGCAGGCTCACAGGTCCAACCCTTATGGCTTTCTGGCAGTTACACTGTAAAGACCCTGACTGTGTGGGACATTTGCTCCTCCGCTCGTGTTGTGACATGGAAGAGAGGCTGAGCATATTCCTTTTGCTAGGATCAAAATAAGGACAGGTGCTGTTGGGAGCATTTCATCCTTTGCCTTTGCTTTTGAGTACCTTGCCATTTACATGGTTAGCTGCTTAATTATCAATTACTTGATCTCAGAGTAACAAAGATGCAGTATCCTCAAACACTTTAAAGGGCTCTTTCCCAGTGAATAACATCTATTTCCATTTAACATTCTAGCTTAATTAAAACTTCCCCTTCCCCCCTCCCCCCCCCGCCCCGGGCCTTGTTTCATTTAATTCAATTGCAAAATCCCAGTAGAATGTCCAGGCTGCAGCAAAATTTGTGTAATGAACACAGTGGTATCCGCAATGAAAACATCACCTCTCAGAAAACAAACAAAAAAAAAATTTGGAAGCAGAGTAAGATCAGAGCAATTACAGTGGTTTGGAAGGCCGGCTGATGGCACAACCTGCAGTTGGGAGAGAAGCAGGCAGAGGCCAGTACTTGGGAGTGCGGTCCAAAAGAGGTACCAGTCTTCTGGGGATCTGACAGTAGCTACTCACCAAGACAAAGCTGAGGGCAGGAATACAACTGGAAATTATATCTTTCTGGTATTAGTCACCTTATTCAGTACTACTGAAAGGCACTTCTCCCTTCTTGGGATTATTATCCTGAAAGCACCTACCAGCTCTTGTAATAGAAGTCATAATTGTATTTTGAGACACAGCAGAGACTGGTGAAGCTGCTAATTCCATTTCTGGTTAAAGCACTCCTTGGGCAGAGCCCACATAATGGCTGTAGGAGACTTTGATTCACAAGTCTCAGTGCTTCAGCACTGCACCTAATGGGAGCCTGTTCTGTTGCCCACACCCTGAGAATCCCTGCTGGATCGATCCAGTCGTAAGAAGAGGGAAAGCAAATTTAGTTCCTGGATCTCAGGCTAGTCTGAATGTCTAAGCCAAAATAAAGTTCAACTAAAAGTGAAGCCAAGCTGTTCAGCCTGATCGAGACTAAAATGCTTCAATTTATGAGACATCTCAGAGCAACACTTGTCTTGGAAATTTTAAGAAAAAGAGGTGTGGCACCTGCAGAATTTGGATATCTCTGTTTGACAGTAGGTTTACAATTATGGATTAAAATACCCCAATTTGTTTTTAGAAAGTTATTTAGACACCCAACTTTCACAGAAAACCTTTGCCCTTACACACTTTGCAGGAGATGATATGCTTTTCTGGATAATTCCCATAATAACCTAAATAAACTAATTAAAAGGCAAAGATGAAAAATCACATCAATTATACTAATGGGGACTTGAAAAGCAGTATTGAAGTGGTGTGCCATTAGCATTAAACACCTCCAAATGGTAAACTGCGGTATCAAGTCTCTTTACTTGTCCCCCAGATTTGCAAGTAAAAGAGAGAAAGTGACATGCTACCATTCTTACTCAAATTCTTGTCTGCATCTTCCTGGCCTCTTTTAGAGACACAGACACAGTGTGAGCTGCTGCTTGCTCAGCTTCTGGTCCTATTTATCTCTATTATTCTTGGACAAGTTGTCCCAATTCAAATCAAAGTGAAGCTCTTTCTGAGGAAACATAGGTGGCTGCTTTGTGCTTCTGCAGCACAGTCACCGATTACCTAACGCACTCAGGAATGTTTCTACAAGAAACAACTTTCATTTTGCAATATTCGCTGCAAAACAGGGAGCTTTCCCACCCTGGGAGTTCCTTCACGAAGTGGAGTGGAGGTGTTCCCTGTGAGCAGGCCAATGATCTCCTTCCAGCGAGCACCCCGGGCCAGCCAGGTGCTCTGCGCTGCCGGGATGGACGCGCTCAGCAGTCGCGCTCACGGCGATGCTGGAGGACTGCGTGGAAAGGAAGGAATTCTGCCACCGGTCCAGCACGCAACAGTTCTGCTGAGGAGCATGGGCTGATCGTGCCCTGCTGCATTCCCAGCGCCCGGAGCCACCTCTGCGGAGCAGGAGCAGGGGCAGTGGTGCCGGGCTGAGCGCACCAACTCCTCTCCCATCTCACAGCCTTTAATCCCCTCTCTCAAAACTGCCTCCTTCTCGCCCTTCAACCCCAAGCCCATCCCTGGCAGACTCTTTCCTAAGCCAGCCCCGTCTGCCCGCTGACAGCGAGGCAGGTGGCCCGGGGGCCGCCAGGTGCCGGCACAGCTCCGCTCCTGCCGGGGCAGCCCCGGCGGCGCCCGGGGCAGAGGCGAGGGACAGGCTCTGCTCTGTCCCAGGCAGAGGGGACCCCCCGCACCTTCCCACACCGCCCTCCACCCCTTCTCCGCGGCGGCGGAAAGCGTCCCAGCGGCCCGGAGCCGCGGGGCTGGCCGGTACCTGCCGGGGCCGGAGAGCGGCCGGAGCGCTGCGGGGCCGGGGCCGGGG
>VYZQ01033935.1:0-26465 GCA_013400655.1 Mystacornis crossleyi | reverse complement strand
AAAAAAACCCACAGAGGACACATACGCCATTTATTTAAATTGTACACACCTGTAGTTGACAGATACTGACATTAAGTAAGCTTTGAGATGACTGATAATCATGTTACATGCTTGTAAAAGCTTAACTCCCTTGAGCCAAGTGTTATGGCTGGAGATTTGTCGCTGATGGTTTGCTTTGTATGAGGGTGGTGTTTTATTGTATAGGTTTCCTGAAACATGCTGAGGCTGGATTTTGTCCATCACTGCTTAGGCACAGAGCAACACAGGTCTTGTGTTCCAGCAAAGGCAGCTGTTCATCTTCGAGCTCAGAGATCCCAACCAATAAAACTTCAAGTGGTTTTAATAAACGAGCAAGTGCCTATCCATCAGTTTTGCCATGGCAACTGTTTGTAGCCCATGATGAATATGACAGTTTAAAGTAGCTGAACTGAGTGAAAGAAAAGGATATGCTGCCTTGTATCTAAGTTGGGGTAAAGCCTACAGACTGGCAATAAGCTGACTGAAAATATGGTGAGGAGTCTTGAATCAGGTGCAGGCCTCCTTTCTCCTCCCTCTGTTACCTGTAAAAACCCTCTTCCTTCTGATTAGCCTTTGGGCATCAGCACAGTTTTGAATTGTGTAAAGTTCCTATCATAGTGTACCTAATACACTAAAAGTTAATAATCTAGGTAGTTTCAATTGCACTTGTTTCTGTTGGTACTCTTTAAAAAAATGATCAATGTATATGCATTGTTTCAGTGTAGATTAAGAAAATACCTGCCACATTCTTTAGTGCAAGGCTGTTTCTCAACTCCATCTTTTCACTCTGTGTTTCCTGCAGGTGTTCCGCAAGGATCTCATTAGTGCCATGAAACTACCAGATTCTCACCATGTCAACCCTGATGAGTATTATGTCTTTGCGGACACATGGAAACAAGAATGGGAGAAAGGGGTTCAAGTTCCAGCCAGTCCAGAAACTATTCCACAGCCTTCTCTCAGGTACTGCTGATCAGACGTGGATCATGTGCACAAAATGTCAACTCAGAGAAGATGGTCTCTCAAAACCAAGTTGTCTAAATGCAGTCAGCTTTTCTCTGTTGGTATGTTTAAATCTTCAGTGTAGCAGCCTTCAGACATGTTCTTAAACCACACAAGTGCCAGTTTGGAAAACATTTCAGTCCAGATCTCATTCTGTCTGCACACTGTTACAGTATCTACATTGTGAGTGTAAAAAGATTTTTTTCCTTAGTCACATGCTGCTATGGATTAAAAGCTGTTTTTTATTTGAGTATGGGGAGTTGAAGAAATTAAAAATAAACCCATACCTTATGCATATTACTGAAAGATTTCCCTACACAGCATGATGATATAGAGCACTAGGCACGCAGTAATCACTGATACCTGGCAAAATTACTCATTTGTTTATATAACCTAATTTTGGTTATTCTCAATGTTTTAACTCTTTCTACCTTCTCTCACCACAGTTGGCTGTTTACCATTATAGAAGTTCAGTGATCTCAGATTCTAGGGATGAATAAAGAATCATCTGTTCTCTCAGACTGTGTTTAGACTAGGGAAACATAGCACTGTAGTCCTGCAACCCTTCCTGGTGGAAACAAAGTGTGTTTCAACATAGAAAGGTTATTGAGAGCATGGTCTTCAAGATGAAGATAAATGAATTGTCCAGTGAAAGCGCTGAACCAGCATAATTTAATTTCCACTGAGGCTATTGTTAGTATCAAGTTAGTAAAAATAAATAGATTGTTTCTCATACCAGCAGTACTATATTAGAGGAAAAAACTGCTACAGATTTGGCTGGAAAAAAGAAACACTCACAAGGAAGTTAGAGGAAGAAATGAGCAGGGTGAAGGGGGACGAAGAGTGGCAGAAGGACGTTGTTTGTGCTAACACTGATAATCCACATTGGCCAGTAAGAATTATGTGGGATACAGTTTGACAGCTGCCTCCTCCTTCTTTGCTGCCTTATTTTCCACAGTTTTTATCTTTTTCTTGTCCTGTGGAGGGTCAGCTCCAGAAAGCGTGTAGAGCTGCTCATGCATGGCACTGTTCCATTCTGTATCTCTCTGGCTTCCTTCCACATGTAGGGCTTTTTGCATTGAATTCAGAGAAAAATTGAACTTTTATCTAGTTATAAGGCTGTTCTTTCCATTCCAAAATCAAACTAATCAAACACCGAATTTTATCTCTGAAAATATTTGAAAGGTTGAGAACAAAAATCTTTTTCTCGCTTGCTTCTTGCATGACTTTTCCTCTTTACATTTTCGCTTGGTATCAGAATGTTTCTTGCGTAACTAAATTAATATATTTGTAATGTGGATAAGATGTCATTTACAAATTAAGGGTAGACTGTGTATCCCAAATGGAGAGCAAGGATTTTTCCCAAACACACACAGACACTACAGTAGAATAAATT
Source organism: Mystacornis crossleyi (assembly GCA_013400655.1). Lineage (NCBI taxonomy): Eukaryota > Metazoa > Chordata > Aves > Passeriformes > Timaliidae > Mystacornis > Mystacornis crossleyi. Next base: position 24,052 of record VYZQ01033935.1, on the reverse strand, counting down.
AAGCTTTCGTGAAAAAGCTGGTATTTTCAAGAGATCAGTTGGCAAGACTATCTTATATCATTTAGGAAGAATATAGGACAAAGATTGTATTGGTTTTGTGCATAATACTTTCTGTGGGTTTCAGAAACAGTTGCTTTGTCGTACTAGGAGCATTTGTTAAATTTAAAATCACATGCACAGACTTATATTTTAAAAAGGACTCTGTATATGTAGTAAACCTTGGAATATTTGGGGGGGAAAAAATTACATTTATGGAATTCTATCTCCCTAGCCAGACTACACCTACTGGCTAGTTTAAAATACGTGAAACACCAGCTTTCTTTGCACTTACAGCAAGTATTTTATGTCTTTCAAGGATGGGTCTTAAAAAGCTGTAAGTATTTATTTTTTTTCTTTTCACTCACAGGGTTGTAGCAGACAAAGTAAAAGAAGTACTGTATACACGACCCAGGAAATACATTCACTGTTCCAGCCAAGAACCCACAGAACCAGGTTACATCAACATTTTGGAACTAGCAGAATCTGTGTGTCGCTATGACTTGGATGACATGGACATCTTTTGGCTCCAGGAGCTAAATGAAGAGCTTACTGAAATGGGTAATTCCACAACTTTCTCATTTTAAAAGCTGCACCTAATTTCTGCTGTTTGAGTTGTAGTCTGCTGTGTAAGGTCTCTTAAAGATTTCTGAATGAGAATTGAATGGAAATGCTAAGATAAACAGGAGCTAAAAAAGTATTACTTTCTTGATCTGTTAATGTTTTATATTTTACCTGTTGTGCCTAAAAATTTCTTCACAACCAAAATCATCTGCAACTTCTGCAGACTGAGACAGGAGGCAAAAAGCCCACACCAGGTGGAATTAATTTTAGGACTTCAAAAGTTAATGATTTTATATAGGGAAAGCAGATGTTTCCATTTCTTAAACTTGGAACATATCTACAAATTCAGAGTTCTGAGGAGCTTGCATGCTGAGTTCTAAACAGAGTAATTAAGTTTCACACGTTAGCCCATTTCAAATCTGCTAAGTAAACTTTCTTTTTCTGTGCAAATTGTGTGTGTAGAGGTGTATGAGCAGGAGTGAGCTATGGAAAATAATAGTGGAATTATCACAGGAGTAACTGAATTGTGGTGGCAATAGCCTGTGTGGCTAGTATTCTTCCCTGGGTGATTGCAGGTCCTTTGGGGAGGACAGGTTGGCATCTCCTGGATTTGCTCTTAACAAAATAGGGAGGACCTGTAGAGAAGTGACAGTCAATGAGAGCATTGTCTATAACAGCTATGAAATAAACAGTGGTGACTGAGATCTGGAGGGGAGTGAGGAGAGGAAGTAGTTTTTCTGGTCCTGTACTTCAGGACAGCACGTTTCTTGGGTAACTGGGTGGGATCTGGGAGGCAGCTCTGAAGAGTGGAATCACTGAAGAGAGCTAGCAGGACTTCAAGGACACCGTCCTCCAAGCACAAGAGAGTTCCACTTACACATTCAGGAAAACGAGTAGATGTGTTGGGAGACTGGTTTGGTGAAGTGTAGGGAGTTCATGACTGAGCTCTGGTGCTCAAGGATGTATATAAGAAGTAGAAGCAAGGACAAGCTTCCCAGGCATACAGGAATGCTGTTAGCAAAAGCTGTTAGCTTTTCAAGGGGGCATCCATGGAGATTTTTGAGATCTGACCGGACATCTCTCTTGAACAGCGCCTTTTTTGGATTTACTATTGACTCTGCTTGGAGCCAGGGCAGAGGCTGAAGCCTTCTGTAGGACCCTTCCCACTTGATTGATTCTGTAATTCTTTTAATTCAGGAAATGAGAAAGTATTAGGGCATGGCAGAGAACACCTTAACTCTCCCTGTTTATTGTTTGTAACAAGGAATCACAATTAGTAGGCTTAGTTAAAATAGTACTAAGTTAATGTTACATGAATATGAAGGCCTGAGTACATCATAAGCTGTGAACATCATGATCATTTTTGACCTAGGATTTTGATAAGATGCAGTTTGGAGGTGTCTTATAGCTGTGAACATCGTAGGATTTCTTACACAGTGCGCATCCTGAAGCTGCAAGCTGAGGGCCAGTCCCATAGCAGATACTTTCTAAGTGGTCCTGCTTATGCTAAGTTTGATTAGTGGTGAGTATATACAGCATGTGTAGTGTTTGAGTGAACAGATAGTATGGATTACAGTAGGATATTTATCTATTCTATTAAAAAAAATATCAGAAGAATAAAGGCACTGTTCATAATCATCATGCTTTGATCACTCCATCACAGTGGACTTAGCGGTACTGAGAGGTGCAACTTCTGTATCATTATAAGATAAGAGGTATTCTTGATAAGTTTTATTTCCTAGGGCATTAGTCTTCAGAAGAACACTGTGATTTTTGGATTTCATTAGTGTTTTGTAAAATGATGGAGGTGCAGGAAGGGTTGTATGGGAGCAGCTAGCAGTTACAGCAACTGCTTTTATGCAGTAGTATTTTCTTCAAGGTGCAACCTTGTGGTTTATGTGAAACTTAAACTTCTACCCAAGTAGTAGTTCTTCTTGTATTTGTAAAACAATGTTACAATTAGTTTGTGAGTGAAAAGTCTTGTCTATTTTTATTTTATTCTTAGCTGCTGTATCTACTGCATTAGTTGTTAGAAGTTGTCTTTTTTCTCTTCCTGCTTCTCTGACTCAGTCAGAAGCATCTGACTGTCCTCTAATTGCTCTTCCCTTTCTGTGTTGTAGGATGTGGGCTCCTGGATGAAAACACAATGGAAAAGACAATTGAAGTGCTGGAGCGGCACTGTCATGAGAATATGAATCATGCCATCGAGACTGAAGAAGGGTTGGGTATCGAATATGATGAGGATGTCATCTGTGATGTGTGCCGGTCTCCGGACAGTGAAGATGGGAATGACATGGTGTTTTGTGACAAGTGTAATATTTGTGTCCATCAGGTTAGTGCCTGCAGAAATGTTTACACTATCCTGGGGTCTAAGTTTACGCAGGCAAGTGTGAAATTTGAGCAGGTATTAAATGTTAAGTGGAGGTCTTTGTGGTTTTGTACATATGAAGGGTGGTGCGATACTGAGGTGAATTTTTGGACTCTAATAATTACAGTAGATTAAGTGGCCAAGCATAGTTAATAAGTGGACAGCTAGAGACTAACAGGAATGCAAAGTGTGTTTTTGGGACATGCAGGTATTTCTTCTGTGACTATAAACAATTTTTCCCCCTATTACTAAACCTGTTTTTGAAGATAAACAGGGCAGGAAATACTGGCTTGCCTACTTAGGAGAAATCTAAAGATCATTTGTTTCAGAGCTATTTTTTTTTCCCTTTACTGGCTAGTTAATTAGTCAAATTTAGCCATCTCAAACCACATGTAGGCACTTTAACAGAGTGATCTTTTTCAGAAGGTTTTTGCAGGTGCTAATGCCGTGGTCTCAGTCTGAATGGTGCCCATGTTTATAGTGTTTCAGATGTAGCCAAGACTTTACACTTCCTGAGCTCAGCATAGTCGGGTAGAGGTATCCTTATAATCAGAAAAGGAGTATGAATCCTGTGGTTTGTGTACATCCTGTTCTGGGTGGGAGTTCTGCTATAAATTGAAAAGAGACCAAGAAAGTGTTTTGTTTTGTTTTTTTTTTAATGTATTTTTGTACTGACTGCAAGTAATATTTGGAAAACATATTTGGCTGAAAAAGGACCTGTCACCTCCCTGCTCAGGGTGGGCTGGCTTCCAGCCTGGCTGCTTTCCTGACCTGAGTCCCTGTTTGAAGCAGCCATGTGAGCCTGAGTTGGCAGTGAGGTGGCCAGTGACAGGAATACAGCTGGTAGCTGGGCTGCCTGCTGCAGTCCTTGCTTGTGCCTGTTAAGGAGTAATGATGGATTTGCAGTCAAAGGCTCGTGGTTGTCTGCTGACAGCTGAGCTTGAGTTGATGGTCTGCTGCTTCCTTGCCCCTCACTCTTCCCTATGCTGGATCTGCCTGAAACAAACTGGAGAGCGTGTGTGCGCTAGAGCTAATCCTAACTGTAATAACAACTTGTTTCATTTTTAATCTGTGTCAGTTTTGGTTCAACAAGTAACCTCAGGTCTGTTTGTCATCACACAGTTTGGAGGTGGAGGGGAGGAGGAGTGTGAGAAAATTCCTCCTTCATGGTGCCCTGTTGTGCTGGCTCAAACACATTGTGAAAATACAGTTTTAGTAGTCTAGGCATCCTTTGCTTATCAGTTTAAATTAGAATGTAGTTTCAGTCCATTTCCAACAGCCTAGATATGGTCTTAGATGTAATGCCACTTCTGTGTTAGTAACAGAAAGAATTCTGGAGGGAATGTGCCACAGAGGAGGAAAAGAACACTTGTAAAATTTAGATTGCAGCTCCCCCTGTTGAGCTTTTACTGGAGTTGTCACATCAAGAAAACATTTAGGTTAGACAGTCTTGCTGCATTTAATTCAGGAAAGTCCCCCTCCCTACAAGCCTGACATAAATTTGCAATGTTTTATGATATTGTTTAATATTAAATACTGAGGTCTTATAATCAGAAGGCTGGGAAGGCAAGTATGGGAATTTTATACTAGATTTAATCTGAAAGAACGGTTAGAAATAATGATCCCGTTCTTTTGAGTCTTTTAATGCTGTCATTACCAGAGACAGTGTTAGAAATTATGAGATTTCCTGTGATATCCACCCTTTTGTAAAACTTTCATTCGGAGTGGGTGAGTGAAATTAGACCTTGGTGGCAGCCAGTGATTTCAGATACGCTCGGCTTCGTGGGAGGCAGGGGGGAACATGTATGTACAGCAGGTTCCATCATTGGTTCCATTAAGAACCACAAGGAATTTGAATTGGAAATCAAACTATTTCTTTTCCTTTTTTTCCTTTTAGTTCTCAAACCTAGCAAAACTTAAGAAATCTCGTATTTTCCACATGGTTGAATGCAGTACTTGGGAAATAGGCATAAAACCCATCATCTTACAATTTCAGTATATGGTTTAATTTTTGTTGCAATATGATATAAATATTTGAAGAAAAAAGTACACAGAACTGTAACCACAAACATTACAGGAAATGATTTTCGGTCAAGCAGCTCATACCCTTTCACATCTAAATAGAATTGTTTTAGAGTGTTTTTAGCAGTAGGAAATTGATTTTAGAAATCAATTAGATACGTAAGCTAATTTAAAGAAATGTCTATATTGTTTACTTCAGAAATTTAAAAGTCACTAAAAGCAAAGGTGAAGGCTCGTAACACCAGTGCTGTTGTGCAGCCACCATGGATATGTTTTATAAACAGGTGTAAAAATGTTTGCTTTTGAGGCTGTTTCTCTCTTGGATCACTTGGCTCATTTTAAGGTAAAGAAATCACAGAAAGATTAAGTGAAGGCTAGATTGTCCCTTTAATTTTTGCAAGCTTTGCTCTGTGTGAATATGAATGCTTGTGTGTGAAAATATTTCCGCACAACGATTCCAATATCTGTTTTTCTCCAAGGCTTGCTATGGAATCTTAAAGGTACCTGAAGGGAGCTGGCTGTGTCGCACCTGCGTCCTGGGAATACATCCTCAGTGCCTCCTCTGTCCCAAAAGAGGAGGTGCCATGAAGGCTACCAGGACAGGGACCAAGTGGGCACATGTGAGCTGTGCTCTTTGGATTCCAGAGGTAAAAACCTAATTTCTGTCCTGTCGTCCTCCTCCTCCTTGTTCCATTGTCTGCCTTTTTACATTCTCATGATTTAAGGTCTTCGTCTGACATAATTCTGGGGTTTATTCTGATAAGCCTGCTCAGTCTGTGAAGGCTGGGAGAGAGTCCATCTTATATTCTATTAATGAGTCACTCTGTCACCTCTATTTACTCAGCAATCACTTCTTGCTGTCGTTATGGTGTCTGGGAGTTGCTAGAAAGGGCTACTGAAATACACTGTATCTTACAAGTGCAGCTTCCTTGTCTCTCTTATTTTTCGATGAGTTTGTGTGCTCAGATGCATGTGTAATTGGTGTGAATACCTCCACTTTTTTCTTAGTTGTGTTTGGTTGTTTGTTTGTTTAAAGAATGCCTGCACTGCTATTTCTATAGGATGTATGCTAAGATTTGTAGTTAAGGTTTCTTTGAATTAAAATTTTTCTGAATGGTGGGGAGATGAGAATTTTTATCTCCATGTTATACTTCATAAGTGAAGGCTTTTTTGATATATCTGTGCATAACATATATGGAGAGTTTCATAATGAAGTTTTACACTTCCTCCTCCATTTTGAATCAAGTTTAGCAGCACAGTGTAGTTCTGTAAAACAAAGTTCACTTACGTGTAGATAGAGTTTGTGTTTAATTTTGTACTTTGAATATTTATGTTTTATTTCTGGTGAGATTCACAAATCCATTATGGTGGGTGGTTTAATGTGAGGCAGTAGCCAGATCTGTCAGCACCATGAAATCAAGGATACAGTATTTTCTGGATCTGCTGCTCCCAAGTGCAGACAGGCCTGATGTGAGCACAACTTTGAGGAAGATGTTAGGATTTTTTTTTTTTTTTTTTTTTTAAACTTAGCAACCAGATATAATGTGTAGTTCTTAGTTGTCTCAGGCATCTATATCTGCTTCTTAAGGAGATTATCTTTGCAGTTGCACTTTCCCTTTCAGGCCTACTTGTGGTTTCTGGCATCTCTTTCACCGTCAGTGAGAGAGGAGCTGAGAAGAAAACTAAAAATACTTATGTTTTAAAAATCACTTCTCCTCCTGTACTTATTAAGTGTCTTGACTGGAAGCTCTCCTGGCTCTGAGCTGAGTGGTTTTTCTAAGAGGCCTATGCTGTTTGCGGTTGCCTTGCTGTTGTCACTAGCAGAAGAGGAACAGTGAGGTTTCAGAAGCAGGTAATGGCAGGACAGGAAGCGCACACTGGCTTCCTGCCTGCCCACCTCCCTCTGGCTGAGGAAGAGAAGCTGCTGGGGGACACCCAGGGTGGGAGAGCTTGAATCCAGCTGTTTCCACAGCGCATTCAGTGATTCCAGGTTTTGGACACCTCCTCTCCACACCAATGCCAAGTGTGTCAGGCATAGTGAAGAGGAAGCACCTGCCTGCAGGCATGGGAAATGCCTCTTCAATCCATTCTCTCTTTCGGGTTTGTGTGTAGTCACAAAATTGTAAAACAATTCAGTTACTAGAGAAGCCAGAAAAAACCTTTGTAAATCTCTACTAAAATGGCAGGTCAGTTCCTGTCTGGAGTGGCCTTGTGTGCTGCAGGGGGCAAGAAAGACATAGAGTTTGAAGACCCAGGGATGGATGCTTTAAGGGAGAATGTGTATACTCATATATCTATTTTTTCTCTTTCCAAGGTACTAACATGCTGGAACTCCCTAAAAGAAACAGATTAATTAGAAAGTCACTGGTATTTCCTCTTGTGGCCCTAACAAAGTGGAGCAAGGCAGAATGCAGGGAGCAAGGGGCTATAAACGTGTCTGTGTCTTGTGGCAAAAGGCTCAAAGAGGCTTCATGAGTCACCAAGTGTAGTCTAGCATTGTTGCAGTCAATTGCACCAGGTATTCTCCTGCATTAATTCATTCAGCACTGTCTTAAAATGTTTTTTCTTCCCCGCCTTCCTTGTGAGTTAATGCTGTTTAAAGGCTTTCTTTACATTCCCTTGACTGATTGGGACATTTAAAGGTTTTTACTTTCCAAAGTATACTTGTTGTTGGTTTATATCCTCTTCTTCTTCTGCCTTTACTTTGCTTTCGTGTAAATTTGTGGTCTATTTCACATTTTTAAAGGTATTTTTCTAAATTAAAAAAAAAAAAAAGGAAACACTGATACCAGAAAACCTGTATTGAGTGTTTTGAAATTCATGGTCTTTCTCTGACTTAGATAACCTATTACAGGTATGTCCTCTGCCAGTCAATGTGGTGTTAGCTGAAGCAGAAAGTAATAACCACCCTCCACCCCGGCTGTAGAGGAAAGATAAAATTGACTGTCCTGAGCATCTGTTGAGAGTGCTGTGCTCAAGCCACTGGGCTGCCCTTCCCAGCCACTGATGCAGATCCTTGCGTACTGGTGCAGCTGTTGGTGGCACGGTTGGGTTCGAAGGGAAGCAGAGGACAGCAGGGTGATTGATCATGTGCATAACAATTGCAGATAATAGGCTTCAACAACCCATCGTCTTCACACTCTCCCACTCTTAGAACTTCTCCAGAGTACAGCAGTCAAGATGTAACCTGATGCAAGGTGAAGAAATGGAGAAAATGACTACATGTTATGGCAGATGGATCATTTCTGCCTTGGAATGGGAATTTTTGGGGGATGAAAAGGTTGGCCTCTGCTCTCTGGATCCCTTGTGAGCAGCAAAGTTCAAACGGACGTTGCCTTGACTCCTCTCTGCAGAAACATGCAGGTGGCACGAGGCCAGTATAAATAAATTGCACCTGACTCTCTAAGTGCCTCTTTGTGCTTTTACAAAGAGGGGTAATATCAACAGCCAGCATTACAAGCTGAATGAACAGTATTTCCAATATAAATGTTTCCTGACCTTATGAGTCTCCTCTGGGGAAGGAGCAGGGAGAACATTTAAGGGGGCGGAGAGGGACAGGGAAAAGGTCTGTGTAAATTCCCAGCTCCTGCTGGGAAGTCCAGTGGAAAGCTGGTATTATTCAGTCTCCAAAAAAAAAAAAAATAATTGCAGATTCTGGTTTCTTTTTGAAAAGAATATAGACAACCTGACACATTGACACAATCCCTTTATTCCTAAAGGAAGTCTTGTCTCTTAGTGTAATGGTAACAGTCAATCTTTGTACAATATTGTTTCAGAAATACCTGTGCAACTTGTAACTGTCTATTTTAAGCATGGTCAAGTTAGGCTCATGAAAGGCTCGTTCCTTTTGGAAGTAAAAAAGCTACATTTGATGATATTTAAAAGTGCTGACCATGATTTTGTTGATCTACTCAGGCATTCCAGGGACAGTCTTGCCACTTTTCCTCCAATTTATGGGAAGGCCACAAGAGGTTAAATTGTTTGTCTCCTCTATCTCATGAGGGCATCACATATTGCCTGACTATCCTCTAAAACCTGAACCTTTTGAAGCATCTCAGTGTCTTCCTAATGAAGACTTTTGGAAATGCTATGCAGCCAGCTGGCCTCAGTATATTCCAGAAGATGTGGGCTTGCACTTGGCAGATCAGAGAGGGAAGTACTGTAACAAACATATATCTGAGTCAGTTTATGTCATTAATTCATGAACTGCTGGTCAGCTTTTTTTTTTCTAATGTGGAAATGATGAACTGAGTAATCTCTTGCAAAGCTGTTTTTTCCACCTACTTAAATGATCCTTAAAGCAGTGTATGATAAAGAGGAGTAGCAAAAATATTCTGAGCATAGCAACTATGACTTAGCACTGCTATCTTTGGATAAGTCTGCCTCACTGAGGAGGTCTGCTGAAGCAAAGGTTTTCATCCTCAGGGATTAAACAGGTTTCAAAATGAATATGTACATCAGGTGATTGATGGCGTACCCTCAAGGGGAAGCTGGGAAATACAGCTTTGTCTACTGGCTCTTGTAAAGTCACCAGTTTAATTATCACATGTTAAACTAATTTATACAACCCAGATTTCCATGGGTGACTCTTATTGTGGAGTTAAGCTATGAAAATTACAGTAGCGTAATGCTCTTAAAGTTTTCTAGAAAAACAAAATAATTGTTGTTCAAATCTCGTCCTTAACTGCTTTTTTAAGCCATTGGCTTTCTTCTGGCCTCACAATACCACAGAGCATGACCTAGGAACCTCCTTTCTTTGAATTCTTAGGTTTGACACCTTTGGGAAGAAGCCCATATCCCACCACAGGAAATACAGGTCTGCTCTATTCAGATGAATTGCTTTTAGAAAGTGTGGAGAGCGTCCTAGCTAGTATCAGCATTGTGGTTTTGCTTCAGCCAGGTAGCCCTCAATGGCACACAACTTCTAAATTCAAAAAGCGTTGTAGAAGTTTCAAAATCCAAACTTCTGGAGACTGGTGTTCTTGGGACTGTTATCCCACTGAAATCTTCTGCCGTGTGCCATTCTCATATTGGCCCAGTTCTGCATGTTAGTCATTCAGAGCTGGCCAACGTTTTGTTTCTGTGCTTGGATAAACCCAGTCAGCAGTGGCTCAGGGATGCATACAGATATAGATATATCTGTTTTAGTGTCCAAATCCTAGAGGACAGTCCTCATTTCCATGTATAGACAACAGGCAACTGAGACACTTCTATCACAATGGATATGTGGAAGTAATTATAACAAAGAATAGGAAAAGCTATTCTCTATCTGAGGTTTCTTTCCTTTCATTTAGTAATAGCTGTAATCTGGTCTACCAGAGACAAATTGATCATCCAGACTAAGTACGTGAACACTAGCACAAGACAGTACATCCTGCTTTGCAATAAGAGAAGTTTGTTGTATTTTTTCTCAAATTATGTTTGATACAATCCATAGTTAAGAAAGTATATTAGGATCACCTCTTGCAGTGGGAATGCTCAGTGGAGAGGCAGAACTAGGAAGCAAGGCTTTTCCTGGCTGCTGACTGGTAGATCTGGTTCTATCCCGAATCTTGAGTTGACAGAAGTAGATACCACAGTAGATCTAGGGATTTTATAAAAGGAAAGTGTTCCTGTTTTGTTCTGAGGGGCTTGTGTTTTAGCACTTTTTAAGTTAGACCTGTGAAAGCAGCACAGGGGAAAAAAACAAAAACAAAACTACAAGGGAATGGAAATTAACCTTAAGTATCACTTGCTACAGTCTCTCAACTGGTAGTGGTTTAGGAATGGTATTCCCCAATTTACTGTTCCCACTGAAGCACTTCAAGCCATGTGCTGCTACCCCTCCCCTGCAGCAGGCTGGAGAGGAGATTTGGAGGCACAAATGGTAAAGATCACGGATTGAGATAAGAACAATTTACTGGAAGCAGCAGTGAAATAAGAAAAACAAACAGTAAGAGCTACAGTGTCAGTAGCAGAAGGAGCCAGCGCTACCCAACCACTTCCTTCACGCCACACTTACCCCCACCAGAAGAGAGCCCTTCCCACTGTCCTCGGAAAATGATGTGAGCTGGCATAGAATAACCTCTGGGTCCTAGCCATGCTCCCTCCTGGCTACTGCAAAAATTAACCCTGTCCTGGCTGGAACCAGGACACTGGTTCATAACAAGGGAGTGCTGTAAGTGCCTCAAATGTTTTGAATAATTGCAACTGAGTCACTGGGTTAAACTGATAGGATTTCTCACTATCATCGGCATGTGGGATCTTTCGGGGTCTGTTTCCAAGGAGTACGAGCACATAGAGATCTTGAAATTCCATTCTCATGGGAGAGAAGTTAATAGATGGCTTTCTTCTTCTAGTATAAATGGAGAGCTTGGTGGTTTTTTTTTTTTCCTTTGATAACGGTGTTCTACGCTGTTTTGTTTCTTTACAGGTTAGTATTGCTTGCCCGGAAAGGATGGAGCCAATCACAAAGGTGTCTCACATTCCACCAAGTCGATGGGCTCTAGTGTGTAGCTTATGCAAACTGAAAACTGGTGCTTGCATTCAGGTACGTACTTGTCCCATAGTGACTCTGCAGGGGGGAATCTGTCAGAAGGGCAATTTCGGTTTTGCATTTTGTTCTTCCTGTGTTCAGAGATACTTTACAGTGGAGATAACTGTTGGATAGATGTCTGCTTCTTCATAGCCATTTGCTATCAAATTAGTTAACTAGACAGAGATTTAGGAATTAGTCTGGATTGTAACCTTTTGAATAAGGCTGAGATGTTTAAGAGCCACTATTATGTGTATCAAAGATGGACAGCAAACTCCTTCCACTGAACGCTCCTTGCAAACAAGAAAATACTAAATTGGGTAATACCAACTTCAGAGGGATCAATATTTTTAAGAATATGTAGGAAATAGGTTTTGGTAGGGATAGGTTTTTCGTAGGATGGATTTTGGTAGTTGAGGTAGTTATGTCCTTTTTTTTCTGGTTTGCTGTTACTGTTAGTAATTGAAGCTTTTTGTTTTGTTTTGTCTGCAGTGCTCTGTGAAAAGCTGCATCACTGCCTTTCATGTCACCTGTGCCTTTGAGCATAGTTTAGAGATGAAGACTATCCTGGATGATGGGGATGAGGTCAAGTTCAAGTCGTATTGTCTAAAGCACAGCAAGAACAAACAGAATTCGCTGCCCGATGTTGAGGAGCACCCCAAAAGCGTGTCAGAGCAGAAGCAGACAGAGAGTGAGAAAACAAGCCTGCGAGCCCAAAAACTCCGAGAGCTGGAAGAAGAGTTTTACTCACTAGTAAAAGTGGAGGATGTTGCAACAGAGCTGGGCCTTCCTAAACTTGCTGTAGACTTCATCTACAATTACTGGAAATTAAAGCGAAAAAGTAACTTTAACAAACCATTGTTTCCTCCCAAGGAGGATGAAGAAAATGGCTTGGTGCAGCCAAAAGAAGATAGCATTCATACTCGCATGAGAATGTTCATGCATTTAAGGCAGGACCTAGAGAGGGTAAGAATTTAACTTGTAAAATTTTGAAAAACTTATTTTCAGGTGAATGAGGTCTTTCTTTGTGGATAAAAGTAGGAATGGGGCAAGCAAAAGGAGATGATTTTAAAAATAATAATTAAAAAAATTTTTTTAAGTAAGGCCTTCAATTCCAATTTTTTGAAATGCTGCACTGCCTGCTGCAGAGACTTTCAGGAGCTGCCCCTCTCAGTCCAGTGAAAGATCCAGTGTGAAAGGAGTGCTTCCTGACTTGCTTAAAGGTTATTCCTTTATGTGTTTTAAGATGCATATTTCTATGCACAATGGACATATTTGGTAACTGACTCCATGATTTTAGCTTCAGTTGAGTAAATGTTTAAAAAATTAGGACATTTATTTGACCCACTGTAATAGGGGTTAGTGATACAGATTGAATGAGAAAAAAATGTTACTTTTATTAAACAAAGAGTAAGAGTAAGGCTCATTACCACTTGGAGGCTGCCCGTTAGGTTGGCCTGTTGGGTAGTGGTGACCTGCAGTTTTCAAGTGCTTAGAGGTACGTCGTGAATATAAAAAAGGTAATAAAATAAAATAGATGTGATGAGGAGAGGGGGAGTAAAAGCAAAAGAGAGGTAATAGTCTTGTAAGAAAAGAGGAAACAATATTGAGGTGAGAACAACATGAAAATACAGGAAGATTGTTGGAGCCAAGATTAGCACTTGTCAGTGTAACTGTTGTCTTGAAGTTATCATAATCAGTCTCAGATCTTTTGCAGCACTGCTTTTGATATGGAAGCTTTCTTTAAGAAAAAATCTAAAACCTGTAACACACTTCAGATGGGGGATTGGTATTTGGGGGTGGGTTGTTTTTTATTTTTCAAGAGACCATGTCAGGCTTTTTGTTTGATAAATGTTTGGTTTGCACCAAATTTAGTTGGAATTGATGTACTTACTCTGTGTGGAGGTGACATATAATTTGAAATGCTTGTCTGCAAGTTTCTAAACTTCTTGTGCCACAAGATTTTCTACTCTGTTGTATCTTGGGATAAGTATAAATTTGGAAATCTTGGAATTTTGTTTCTGGGTAAAGAGAACAGATGGAACTGAGTGCTGGGGAAACAATGTTTGGCAGATACCTTTTAACCAGCCCCTGTACTGTTTCTGTGTTTTGAAAGAACTCTTAGGTATTCTTCAAGAGCTTTCAGTGTCTCAATCTATTACCTTGGAAATGTTGCTATTAACTCAGACAAGTAGTAAAAGTAGAATTATGTGGAACTGAATCATAGAATGGTTTGGGTTGGAAGGGACCTTAAAGACCATCTTTCAACCCTCCTGCCGTGGGCGGGGACACCTTCCACCAGGTTCCCCAAAGCCCCAACCAACCTGGCCTTGAACACTGCAGGGATGGGGCTTTCACAACTTCTCTGGGCAACCTGTTGCAGTATCTCACTGTAAACAATGTCTTTCTTATGCCCAATGTAAACTTACCCTCCTTCAGTTCAAAAACATTACATCTTTTTCTGTCACTACGGGCTCTGGTCTCTCTATCTTATAATCCCTTTTCATATAATGAAAAACTGCAGGGCGGTCTCTCCAGAACCTTCTCTTCTCCAGGCTAAACAACCCCAACTCTCTGTCTTCACAAGAGAGGAGCTCCAGCCCTCTGACCATTTTTGTAGCCCTCCTCTGGACTTGCTCAAGCAGGTCCANTCCTCTGGACTTGCTCAAGCAGGTCCATGTCTGTCTTGTGCTGGGAGCCCCACAGCTGGATGCAGCACTGCAGGTGGGGTCTCACCAGAGCAGAGTAGAGGGGCAGAATCCCCTCCCTTGCCCTGCTGGCCGAGCTGATTTTGATGAAGCCCAGCATAGAATTGGCTGGCTGAGCTGTATGTGTGTATTGCTGGGTCATGTCCAGTTTTTTACCCACTTTTATTCCCATATCTTTCTCTGCAGTGCTGCTCTCCATCCATTCATCCCCCTGCCCATATTGATCCTGGGTATTGCTCTGACCCAGGAACAGGACCTTGCATTTGGCCTTGTTGAACTTTGAGTCAATGCAATGGAGTCAAAAAAGAAACTGGTAAATGGTCAGCCAAAATGAAAATGTATTCTGCTGTCTTGAAAAGTGTTTTCACGGCATTTGTTGAATTGGCAATTAAAAAAAAAAGGATTTTTTTTAGTGTATTGTTAAGTATGTTTAGTAATATTGACAAGCACTTTACCAAGGGATCTTCCATGTAATGTTGTTTTGATTCTATTGATGATACACTTTTTAAACGGTCTGGATTTATTTTCTTATTGCCTGATAAGTCTCCTGTTATTCCTCTGTAGGTAAGAAATCTCTGCTACATGGTAAGCAGGAGAGAGAAACTGAAGTTGTCCCACAGTAAAGTTCATGAACAGGTCTTCAACTTGCAAGTCCAACTCATTAATCAGGAAATTGCTGCAGGTAATCATATAAATGTAAAATATTCATAAATCCTGCCTGTATTTAAACTAAAACAGTGTATTCTCTTTATGTTCCTGCTTACCACTTTTAACATGTAAAAATGCCTTTAAGAATTTTCTTCAAGTACACAGTCAATACAAGTAGCAATGCAGAGAAACCTCTTTAATCGCTTAAAATATTTACTTCAATATTTCCTTATTTTATGGCTCTTTCTGGTATTTGCCAATTGCTTATTAATCGCTGTAGCATCCAGATAGCAGAAATGAGCCGGTGGTGATCTCCAGGTTTTTGCACCCTTGGGTTGCTGGTCTCCATGGCACTGGTTCCCTACAGCAAGCTCTGCCCTGCTGGTTCGTTCTCCAGCTGAGAAAGCTTTTTTGCTTGCTGTCAGCAGTTGGTTCCTTCAGGCAAGAGAAGGAGTGACTGATGGGAATTGCTGCTGTTCTCGTGTGCCTTGTGCACTTCATGAGCAGCGCAGATCTCTGAGCTTGCCATCTGCAGTTGCTGTCCTTCCTTAAAAAAGAGTTCAAGTACTCTGGTTATTAATAGTGACTAGTAACTGTTTAGAATGCTGAGGTGCCAAACCCCACTCTGCCCTTCACATTTACAGCAACTTTTTAAAATAAGGAACACAGTATTTGAAAAGAGGAAGAGAATATGCATACCAGTGTAATTGCTGGGGTTTTTTTTAATAGGAAAGGCGGCTATTTTTCTGTGTGAAATTAAGATCTCTCTGGTCTTTCAAGATACATACTTCACCAGCTTAGGGTGAAGTCTTTGTGCTTTTTTTCTCTGCCCCTGAAGCATGGATAGGTTTCTTTAGTAGTGGTAAGGTAGGTTTTTTTAAACTGTTTTAGATCAGACTAGTACTTCATGGAAGCAACAGCACTCCGAAGCTCCTTGCTTTTGTGCGTAAATGCACTTTATTAGAAATGTCTACTAAGTTTACTTTGTCTTTACAAATGCAAGTGCTTTTTTAATGCTTAATAATAGCTTGATACTTGCAATGGGTGCTGTATGCATGTATTATCATATACAGCTCATATGTTGAGGTAAAAAGACTTTTAAAACTTAGAGAATTTTGTAATACAAAGCAGGGAGTTGAACTAAGTCCAGATTGAAACTCAGTTTGAAGCATTGTTTTTTCTTCATCCAAAACTGAATATGAACCTTTTTTACAGCTTTGTTGGAACAACTTCAGTCATATCTCAAAACTGGTTCAATTCACTGGCTTAAAGCCCTGTAAAAAGGGCACATTGTTGTTTTTAATGGAAATATTTAAATACTTACCTAAATTCCAAAGCAGTGGATAATTTGGAACAGTTTGGTTATCTCAACTTCTCCTTAGTGTCCTAAAATAATTTCACGCTAATTATTTGCAAATGCTTCTTACTGTTGCATGACCTTATAATGGACTATAACACTTGTTGCGAATGACAAAAGAAATTACCCTTTTTAAAAAAAGCCTTTTTTCTTTTTCTTCTGCTTCCTCGCCTCTTTCTCCTGTAGGCCATACCCTGACAAGTGCACTAGAGAACACACTGTTCTACCCACCTCCCAGGATCACCCTGAAGTTAAAAATGCCCAAATCAGCATTGGGAGACTGCAAAAATAACTCGCTGAAGCCTGGCAACAGGCCGCTTTCTCCTGACAACAACAGCACTGTTTACAGCAAAAGGAGCGTGCCAATGTCAAAGGAATCGTTCGAAATTAAAGCAAAATCTTATGCCAGGTATCAGCACGACAGCAGAAGTAACGGGTTGCTGGCAGGGATTGGCAAGCCTCGGAGCGAGGCAAAGGATTCTGGCCCCATGCAGCTGATGGAGTTTCACCGGGGCCAGCCATCCGGGAAGCCTTTAGCACTCCAGGCTGCTTTGCATGGACAGTCTTCCATTGGGAATGGGCGGGTGCAGCAGGAGAACTCAAGGCTGGTGTCCAAATCCAATGGTCTGATGGGCAGGGCTGGAGATGTGAGCCAGAGAGACAGCTCCAGCCAGACGTCCTACGAGCAAGAGTCCGTGCTCACGGCTCACTTGGCCAGCCAGAGTGGATTCCGAAAATCCACCATAGAACATTTCAGCCGGTCCTTTAAAGAGGCTACCAACAGTCTAGTGAGGACCACGGAAGATCTCCGGTGCTGTGAAAAGCCAACGAGAAGACTTGCAACAAAAGATCGCTTGTGGAGCAAGCAGACACTTGAAGGTGCTCCATACCAGGACAACGATGGGTACTGTCCTGACTTAGAGCTGAGTGACTCTGAAGCAGAAAGTGATGAAAACAAAGAGCAAGTGAGGTTAAGAAGAAGTAGCTCAGAGAGAGAAAGCCCAAGTAAGGACTTCGGAAGAGATTGTCACAATAGAAACAAAAAGAATATGATATCTCACAGTTCGGTACAAAGGTGATTAGAAGCCCCCACGGGGTAATTCAGCCTTTATGTATTCCAGTGTACCAGTGCGAAGCTCAGCATCAAAAGGTTCCAGAAAATAGTCTAGGACCTATTTAGGAAGAGCTGCAGTAGGGGATGGGGGAGGGGAGAGAAATCAGAGTAGTTTTGTTCAAC
Organism: Mystacornis crossleyi; assembly: GCA_013400655.1. Lineage (NCBI taxonomy): Eukaryota > Metazoa > Chordata > Aves > Passeriformes > Timaliidae > Mystacornis > Mystacornis crossleyi. Next base: position 6,598 of record VYZQ01033935.1, on the reverse strand, counting down.
TGTGAATTGGTTTGCAGTCTTTTCAAGGTTAGCTCAGTTATCCACAAAATTATGTGGAAGTCGTGTGTTTTATCAGAGAGTAACATCTGGGAGAGCACAAAGCAGTTAATTGTGCAAAAATTCAGGAAACCGCTTCCCCCTTGCCACCTTATGTGGGAGGCACCGTGTTCATGTGGAGTCAGTCTCGTGGTGGTGGACGGGTTTTAAAGAAGTCCTTGCACTGCTCTAACGTGTTGCAAGAGACTGCAAACGGAGACACTGAAACTGCGTTGTTACCGCACGGCTTTGATCCAGCAACGCACTTGCGGATGTGTTAGGAAGTTAAGCATGTGAGAAGTCCTGCTGGTTTCCCCCGGGAACGTTTGTGCTCAGATATCCGAGCACATGCCGGTGTGCTCTGCTGGATCAGGCCCAAAGTGACTACTAAGTGACGATCCCCTTCTGCAGGAGGCTTTGAACTGCAGTGGCCTTTGCAGGCTCCCTGCGGAGGGCGGAAGCAGGCGTCGCTGGCGCTGCCAAACTCGCTGACCTCTAGACGTGCCCCCATTCCCTGCTTTTGCTGAAGGTTGTGTTTCTCTTCACAGTAATTCACTTATTTTGTAAATATACAACTTCTAGTACTTCAGTTTTTTTAATCTCTGTACATAGATGCTTGTTGTGGGATGCACTTGTAAATATTTTACCCAGCTAACAAGTACAGATGGCTAATTTTGTGGATAGTGTTTACAAAAGTAGATGTACTACTTCAAAGAAAAATGCTATTTGACACTTACATTTAGGCAATCACCGGTGATGCCAGGTTCCTCTTGAAACTGAGATTTCATATCCAGAGGTGTTTCTACCTGGTATTTTTTAAGTCAGCTGAATCAGAAATAATTTTACCTGAATTTTTTTTTCGGGTGCAAATTTTCAACCCTAGTTGCCTGAACACAGGCATAGGAGCCTTCTGGCATCTAGGTCTGTAAAATTTTAGCCAGTCATTATTTGGAGTATGATGGTTTAATTAAAAATTTTTTTTTTTAATTGCTGAAAATTACTATTTTATTATGCTGCTTTTCAACCTCTGGATCAGTTGCTGTTTCCCAGTCTAACACGTTTTTTGTATGTCCTTTAAAATCAGCAGTTGTTAAATAGTGATTAAATTTCAGCCAGTACTGACTGAGGAGTTGAGAAGGGAAGGGAATGACTCCCTTTCTGTTTGTTTCAGTGACAGGGATTTTTGTATGATTGCAAACTAACTTCTTGTTTTACAGATGGTGTTGTGTTGATCAACAAAGCAACTGCACTGTTCTTCTCTGAAATGCTGTACATTTCATAAACACACAACATCCTCTGTCCCCACATCACTGGCTGAAACGGCCCATAGGATGTGTAGGGCACGTCATATAGCTCTGTTGAGGGTTCAGTTTTGTCTAGAATCAAAAGTTGTCCCCCCCCACAGTCAGAAGATGGCTGTGCAGCATCCGAACAGCAACTCGTTTTGCTTCATAGTTTTAATTTATTGCTTTTAGGTTGGGGAATGGCAATGACATTTTCAGATACGATTTAAACTTTGAAATCTCCCTAGTTGCAATAGGACTAGCAGGTCAGGGGCTGGAGGACTCTTCAGTAGTGAAATAATAAAAAAAGTATACTTGGCCAATCTGCTCTGTTTGCTTCATGCATCTTATTTTTTTTTTTTAATTTCTTGATTTTATGTATATTTGTGTAATTGATCTTTCTAGAGCTGTATCTTCAAAATTATTTCTTTTGGTGTAAATATGCAGTAGCAATTTAGGTTTCCACATACTTTATTTTAATGGGAAATGCTTTGTGTTCTAAGCCATGGGTCATTCAGAATAAGTAAACAAATGTCTGTTCATTTGTATTCCGGTTCTGATTCTCTTAGTTCTCCTTCAATATTTATTAGTAATCCTCTCTCACTGGCCATGAAATTTTACGAAGCTTTTATTGGGAACACTTACCTGGGAGGTCAGCAAAGTGTTCATGTTATTTTGTGGCTGGAAGCATACAACAGAAGAGAGGGAAAATGGTGCTTCAGCAAAACTCAATGTTTCTGCTCTTCTGGGGTTATCAATTCAGTTGTTTCCAGTCTGGGCAACGGTTTTGCTAATTTTTACATGATTTTAATAGACATGTGAAGGAGCCCTTGGTTATGTAGTTCTCAAGTATTGTCCCCAAAGTGCATTTGCTAGTTTTTATTGTGCGTTCGGTGGCTAACTGTTTGAAGTATTACCTCTTAACCTTATTTGTCAATTTTTTTTGTGTTTTTGCATTTTGTTTTATATATATAAATATATATATATTCAATTTTCCAAGATGGACTCGGTCTTTTTCAGATGTCCCCTTTTTACAAGTACTTTTTCATTAAATTATGAAACTGCTAACAATATTTTCATTTGTTGTGATTTATTCAGGGCTTTACCCTCTGTGTCTGGCAGGTTGTGAAACTCATCAGTATTGTGTCCATCGGGAGTAAATTATTTCTGCGGATTTGGCAATACTTTAACAAGTTAAGTATCCAGGAAAACCCTTCCTCTTCAGCTTCCCAAAAAAGAGTCGCTGAGCACTAATTTGCTGTGTATAGCAAATAATGCAAGCCTGGCTTTTGTTTCTGCCTAGCTGAGCAAATGTAACAGACCATTTGCTGCCCTGGCCTCACTTTTCAATGTATTTGCTTATGCTGTAGTATGGCTGGCTTGCCCTGGTCGGACAAAGTGAGTTGTAGAGGAAGAGCCGTAGCCAGGCCTTCTGTCTGATCCCTCTTCTTGCACCCCCGCAGACGTGTGAGCTGAGCACTCAGCAGCCGCTGTTGCCATCGGCGTGCAAAGGACAAAGGGCTCGCAGGGCTCCCGTCGGCTTCAGGTCGGTTTTACCTGACCTTTGGCTGTAGTTCCCCCTGCTCCCACAGGCCGGTGCTGCGAGGTACCTTGCTGGCACAGAGGAGCTGCTCCCCGGGCTAGAGCAGGGAAGAAGGCAAAACGAGAAGGTGGAGAGAAAGGTGCTGGGGTAGCTGCACAGCTGATCCCGTAGCATCCCTCCTGCTCTGACTGGCTCTGCAACAGGCAGCCTTCGAGAAGGATGGGATTTGCAATGTGGGTGTTGCAGACAGCAGTGACCCTCCTGCCTGCAACGGGTCTGGCAGCAGCAGAGTGAGTCAGAGCTGAGCAGCCAACAACACACTTGTGGACTGGCTTAAGGACGGGAGTGACTGAGCAGGTGGCCCCAGGCAGGCTGGAACTGAAGCTGGAGAAAGCTTGGGTGAAATGGAGCTCAAGTCCCTCAGCTGAAAAGCAAACAGGAGGTAAAAAAAGGGGGAAAGGCAGTAAAGGTGCACACAGAAGGGAAGAAAAAACAGTGCTAGGAAGAAGCAGTAAACATTGGACTGCCAGTTGTTTTTCAGGACTAGGATTTCTTCTTCCCTAAAGGAATCTTGCAACAGATACCAGCAACAGACTTCTTTGTTGTGACCTTCTGACTGGTGGCTTCTAAGTCCCTCTGCACATACAGTCTGCTTGTGGCTGGCATGTGGGAAAGACAGGCCCAAGGAAGGAGACTGGTATCCATTAATTTGAAAACAGCTACTATTGGTTTGTAGAGTCTCTTCATATAACTGTGGTTACTTGTTGTGGTAATGTGGGCCAAGGTTCTGGACCAATGTGCGCAGTGGTTCTGACCACCATAATTTCTACATTTATGTTTCTGCCCTAAAAGAAATGTTTCTCAGTTGTGTGTCGCTTGTGGAGTGTTTTCTTTGCACCATGAATCCCAAACCATAGAAGGAGAAATTACAAGTGTTTGGCCATTACATGTAAGCCTGAAATATTCTCTTGATTTTGATGTGGTAGATCTGGCTAGCTGGCCTGGATGTACAGGCTGTACTGCAGACGTATGAGGGAGGGACCCAGTGTTCAAAGCCTGCCTCTGTGAGCTGTGAAGATAATCCAGCGAAACTACTAATTTTGATCGTTGGGAATTGTGATGATCCCAGTACTTGTAAAGGTTTAGCACTGCAGGGAATTGACACATCTGTTAGGAAAACATGCTTTTGATGCGAATTAAGGAACAAAAGCCGCTTGCACAACCTGTGAGCTTGGCATGCAAGGGAAAAATACCGGGGAAGGGCAGAGATGGAAGACAATAGAGTGCCTCAATGCGGCTTCCTTAGGAAGAAGTGAAGACACACAGACTTCTGGGTTCTGTTTTCACGAGAGATGCCCTGCTACTGCTGCTTCTGAACCTTCCTTTTATACCAGCTTCATGACTGAACAGACTTTTGCCACTCCTGGGGGTGCGACTCTGCAATACGTCCCTCTTGCAGAGATGATCTTGGGATAACTGCCGCCAGGCTCTGCTCCTAACCAAGTCAGCACATCTAGTGGGATGTGTCAGGTGGATTAAAGTGACTGCAGGCATAGCCCTCTGAAAGAAAATGTTACAGAGCAGTTGGGTAAGTTGTTTGAGAACACCAGATCTGCATGCCTATTTCTGTTCTTCAAGTTCATGCTTCTGCAGAGAGCTTTGATAAATTTGTGTGACTACGTGGTTGTAGAAGGAGAAGCAGCCTCAGATACTTGCTCATTAGCTTCCCGGCCTCTGTGCGTGCAGCTTCCAGATAATCTTTCTTTTTCCAGTAGGCTTCTTTTGTCCGGGACAAACTCCTGGATCCACCTTGCCCTGCCCTTTCTCTAGGACTCTTCCTTTGTTTCAGGCTGGGCAGACCCCTCCCTTGCCTTCCATTGCTTTCTCAGCAGCCCTGGAGCTGGGTATCTGCCTCGCCTTGGCCACTTTATCTGATACATTGTTTTAAATCTCTGGGTAGGCTCCATAATGACACCTTCGTGGTTTCTTTTGGCTTAAACATCCTGAAGACATTTTTTCTGGTTTCTGTTGTTTTTCCTCAGGTGCTGCCCCACCCATCCTAGCCCCAGGAAAGAGCACTGGGGAGCGGACACAAGCTGTATTTTGACAGTTTCATAACTCAACATCCAGAGTTGTTCTGCTCACCAAATCGGTGGGCCAGTGCCTGAAGAAGAATTTAAAACTTAGCACAACAGCAACATAAAAGGAAGGTGCCATCAAGAAATCTCCTGGTCATCTGAGAGCTCTTGAGCTTGTGACAGACTTCAAGAGTAGTACCTGTAACAAGAAAAAGCGTTATATGCCATTTGGGAAAATGGCTCTGGTTATACTTTGGAGAAGTGCAGGCCCTAGTGAGGGAATGAGTCATCTGAGGGGGAAAAATATCTCTAAACTAGCCCACCCACTTCACCTGAAACCACGATGTCTGGTTGCATTCCTTTGTAGTTCCTTATCTCAGAAGGGTGGTGCTGAGTAGTTTGGGAACCCCTGTCACTGGGATTTTAGGCTCCATTTGCACCTGGTTGAATGGAACCTGACCAAAGTACTTTCCCTCCTTAAAGCTGCCTCAGCTATTGTTCTGTTGTCTCCCCTAAAATGAAGTAGGGGCATGTTTTTATCTTTTTCCTGATTATTCATTCTACAACAAGCCAGATATATCTCCTGGTTACAGGAAGCAGAGAGACCTAAAAGCTGGACGAGTCAGGTGATGCAGATATTAATAAGCAAGTTGTAGTTTACACTCGTTACAAATGGCTAGTACATAAACCAGACTTACCTCAAACTGTCTCGCTGAACATCTTAAATTAAGCTCTGAGAAGTCACCCTAAACCTGCAGTTAATTTGAAATTTGTTTTTGATTAGGCCAGAAGAAGGATTTGCATGCCTGTAAGCTGCAAACACTGAAAGCACTGTTGCTAAATCAGTTACTTGAATGAAAGATGCTGCCTTTCCCTGAAGTCCCGGCTCTTTTATATGACCTCTGTTGTGACTATAATTTTGAAGCTGCTGTAGCACATATCAATGCTCTTTTTGTTATCCTGAGGCAAGCAAAAGGTAAATCCAGGTCACATGGGGTACAATGAGCAGAAAAGTAAGGCATTAATGAAAAATGTCTTGGCTGTGCTCCACTGAAGAATGCTTTCTGAAGCACCCTGTTGCCCAACTGCTCCCGGTGCAGAGCAGAGGTCTGGAGAGGCACAGGCTGGGAACTCCAGCGTTGTGAGGCAGTTTAAGGCAGCAGAAACTTGGATCTGTTGGTGCTTCCATGACAAAGAAGTTGGAGGTGCACATGTGACATTGTGAGGGTCTTCATGAAGCACTGGGGAGACTAGCTGCAGTGGAAAGGGTCAAAACACGTTTGCTTACAGCATTGTATTCTTAAGTGGGAGATGCTTTTTCATGAGCCTTTGGCCAGTACAGAAGGAATTGTGCTGAAAGAAAGTCTGTGTAATGAACTCTAATAAGTACAGGGCACAGTTGTCATTTTTGTGAAAACTGGTCTAGAAAGGCTAAATACTTCAATATGACTTCATGGTGATTTGGTGCAATCCTTTGTAGAAAAGATTCCCTGTTTCTTAATCTATTCTCCCTTAACTTGTGTGACAGTGGTAAGTGTTAGACACGTCAATTAGTCAATGGGCACAAAAGTCTGCTGGTGTCACCTTCTCCCAAGCAGACATTTTCAAACAGGAAAATGTAGTACTTTGGCAAATGTTTTATATAAATGTTTTATATA
>VYZQ01033934.1:0-12219 GCA_013400655.1 Mystacornis crossleyi | reverse complement strand
GGTGACTGGAGAAGGCAACAACTTCAGCAATGTGACTTTTCATGAGGAACTCTTCTTGGCCATCTCAGGGAACTTACCAGCCTAGTCACATGTCTTCTTGCATGTTCTTAGTGCATTCTAAACCTCTTAATCAGGTATTGATATAAATATGAGGGGCTGAAAGTGTCCTGACTTTACAAGCTGTATGTTAACTGAATCTTTCACAGCTCAGTAATGTTTATCCATACTTGCAAATTACTTTTGATAGGCACAAAATCCTGTGCACAGTATTTCTGATGTGGTTTAAAATACCGGATTTAGTGCTCATTTCATGTTTTCTCTTCCTTTAGACCAAACAGCTGCTACTTCTTCCATACTTAAAGCTTATCCACAATACAATAGTTTAAATAGTTCAAATTGCAGAATTGAAATACAAGTCACATTCTCACACAGTATTCAGGAAAAGCAAACACAAGAAGGCAAAGATCTGGAAATAAGGAACTGCCACAGAGAAGAGGGTCTGAACTGCAAGGAGGGGTGATGTTGTCTGTACTTGAAATGAGGCTTTTAGAAAGCAGTAGAAGAGAGAGGATGTTCCTAGGAGCCCTCAAATAAACTTGAGGGACCTGCTGCTGTCAGGTACAAGGCAAGGGGGCCACAGGGCTGTGGGCCTGGGGAAGTTCAGGGTTGTAGTAAGTGGGATCAGCCGCCCTTGATGCAGGGTGCCTGGAGCCTTTGTTGCAGCTGCCCCTGTTTGGAATGGGTGATGCTCTCACCGTTTATCTGCTGCTAGGAGGAGGCTTGTTTGATCAGGAGTACCTAGGCCCCCTGCCAGACCTTTTGTGCAGGACCTGTGCTGTTGTTGGAGAGCTGTGCTGCTAAGCAGAGGAATTTTGGAAGTCAGCAACCTGTGCAGTTTGGGGAGAGATAGGACCTCCTCAGACCCTATCACTTCAAGAGCCCTGGGCCCCACAGTGCAGACCTGGGAAGTCTGTCACTAGCAGAACCACAAGTAGAATACCAGTGGAAGGCAACAGCTGGAAGTTGGTAGTTTTCAGCCTTGTGTGTAAGGCTCCTACTTGTTGTGCAGTTTTAATGGTGTAGCAGAGCTCCTGTTTCAAGGCGGTCTCCTAGATGCTGCAATAGAATCTTCTGTACACATTCCAAAACTGAATTTAATCCATGGCAGCAGGGATACCCTACCAAAAAATATGCCTTCTCTCTAAGTGCCTTCAGGCAGACAAACAGAAGTTACACCCAGTATTCTCAGATGCTTGATGAAATAGTAAACTGTTAAGTTATGAAATGTCCAAGTAGGGAGCAGATAAAGAAAACCTAAATAACAAGGGGCCCAATATTCCAGGGTCATGAGGGCTGTAACCTGTTAAGAGTGGGAATCAGTTTTCTGTGTAGAGGAAGTAGAACATAGCAATAGTGGTGTATCAGATCCACACATACAAGGAAAAGAAGATTAAACTATTTGTGTTACTGCATTGTTGTGTGATTTCCAAGAACACTGGATGTAAAGCCGAATTTAGCTCTCCTGTGAAATTCTGTGCCTAGCTCTTTCATTTCTTTACCACATATTTCTTTTTACCCTTGTACACCTCTTCAGAGTGCTTTCAGCATACTCTTAATTTTAACCCTATTCACTGATCTAGGCATCCCTCTCTGCCTATCAAGACTACTTAACTTGCAACTAAAGTCCTCTCTTTGTGACAGAAGCCACTCACTGCCCTATCTGATTTCATTGCAAGATTGGGATGCATTGGGTCTGGCTGAGGTGGAGCTCATTTCCCCACAGCAGCCCTCACAGTGCTGTGCTTCGCACTGGTGGCTACAGAGGTGTTGGTAACACACCAGTATTTGGCTATTGCTGGACAGCACTGGCACAGCACCAGTGCCGTCTCCCCAACATTCTGCCTCCCATCAGTAGCCTGGGGGTGAGCAAGATCTTGGGAGGGGACACAAATATGCCAGCTGACCCAAACAGACCAAAGGGGTATTCCAAACCATACGATGTCAGCTCAGATAGAAAAGCTAAGAAGAGAAGGACAAAGGTGGGACATATGATTTTTATGATGTCTGCCTGCCAGAGCAACTGCTACCCATGCTGTTGCCCTGCTTCCTAGAANGGTATTCCAAACCATACGATGTCAGCTCAGATAGAAAAGCTAAGAAGAGAAGGACAAAGGTGGGACATATGATTTTTATGATGTCTGCCTGCCAGAGCAACTGCTACCCATGCTGTTGCCCTGCTTCCTAGAAGTGGCTGGACATCACTTGCTGATAAGAAGTAGAAAATAAAATTACTTATTTTCTCTTTGCTTTTGTGTGCGGAAACTTTCGCTTTTGCTTTAGTAAACTACTTTATCTCAACCTACAAATTGTTTTCCATCTTATTTTCTCTCCTTGCAGCTGGGGAAGGAGGAGTGATAGAGCACCTTGGTGAGCACCTGTCATCCAGCCAAAGACAACACACCACATGGGGTTATTCACAAAAATATTTCTTTGTTGTGAAGAACCCAGTCTTGCAATGAAACCATCTAGAACAGACCTGTAGACACTGAGATGCACAGAACCAGGAACACAAATAAGACTTTACTAATAATGTATATCGATGAGGTCTACAGAAACTGTAGATGAATAAAATACTGTTATGGAGAATTTCCTAATACTTAAATAAGTCGATTTCACACAGCTTTAAAGAGCATTAGTTTATTATCTATTCTCCATGTGTTACCTCAGAAACAGTCTAATTATATACAAAAATTTGGAATGTTGAATAAATGCTGATCAATAGAAATGTTACATAGCTGTTGACAAGGGAATATTTCTAAACAAAACCAAAATAATAATGAATGTTTGATTCTGTGTGTTGCTTATTGCTATGTTTGTGTTGATAGAATGCTTTCAAGTATATACACTTTTTTTAACTCATCCAAAAAAGAAACTAAAGAAATATTTACATAATAAATACATGGGAGACTTCATCTTTTCATTACATCAGTTGAACTGATTCTTTAATGAACTATTTAGAATAGAAAGAATTAACACAGTTTGCATCAATTCATTGCCATGCTGAGTAACTTAGGCTGCTGATGGATTTTATTCTATTCAAAATGTAGTTTACAATGCATTCAAAATGAAAAGTGCCGATATTGTCTCCTCCTGTTGAATCCTGGCTGGACTAGTTCAGGAGACATCTTTCTCCCACTCCCCACAAATTCATTTAGTCTGACATGTTTATCTTCACACACTGACACTGACAAAACAAACACATTTCAATTCACTGAAAACTCAAACATTTAGTGAGGAAAATCAGCATAATCCATGTTTTATTAGACGATTAATTTGCTAACTGATGGAAGACAAGCTTTGGCCAAGTATTTCCACAAGAAGTACTAAACTTCTTGCTATAAATCTCTACTTATATAGTTCTACCAGCCAAACAGTTTTTGGTAGAATTTTTCTGTGATACATAAAAATCTGAAAATTAAGTGACACAACAACACTTAAAACTTCTGTTACCATTAAAGCAAAATACAATACAGTATAATTTCTCAGTGATATATTTAAATGTACTGCAAAATGTATACAAAGTCAGTCCAAGATCAGTAAAGAATCAGTTCTGCTTTTTGGACTTTTCCCTTCTCAAAGATACAGGTTTTATAGAAGACCAAGGTCATTTAGGACTTGTCTGTATGTATCCCCATTAAAAGGCAGTGTGTGATAAAAATAACATGATTAAAAGTAATGAACATGTGATGTGAACATTTTGCATTTTCAATAAAAAAATAGAAACTAAACAATAACTAAACACTGAAGCCTGCCATTATATAGCTATGTTTCTCATTCTTTAAGATTAACAGCACACAGAAAATAAGTGAATTTTATCAAAATACAGCACATTTCTGCTAATTTATCCAAAAAATAATTTTCTATGTAAATATTACTGAAAATCAACTAAAAAGAATTAAAATATACAAAGAGTTGTTAAAGGGTTTCAATTAAAATTATTAGAACTATACACAGTACAATAAGCAATAGTTAACATCTTTGAAAGAAGTGCAATAATATTGGAGTTCACTTATTAAAAAAGTACTGCCTGTTTATTACTGCTAGCTGTGTATAATTCCTTTCTCTTCCAGCTCATTGTCCCAAAACTAAAGGAAGCTGGTGTTTTTGCTAGCTTTATTAAAAGCATTTACTTTTTGGGTTGAAAAAAGCGCTTATACCTGTCTCAAACTACCAACTTGTACGTAATTAAAAATGAACTGCAATAATTGAATATTGCTCCAATGATAGGCTAATTATTAGCCCTGATTAAAAACAGTTATCGGTCTTCTATGGCACTTTTCCCTGGTCCATAACAACCGTGTATGAATTATCACTGCAGACTATGCAGTCTCTATTCAATTACAAAGAAGAAAGATAATGTTTCTGGTAAACAAAATTAATAGAAGCATAATTGAACCTTTTATACAGTAATAAGGAACAAAGGCAGCCTGTGGTAAATCACTATTACATTAATGTAATTAGAAACCCTTTAATGACTCTGAAGTGTCTAGTTCACATTTAATGTTACCTGTAGGAACAGCCCTTTAAGAAACCTCATTACAAACTGGTGGGTTGTAAGTACACCCTCCCTTTGCTCTCCATCTCACCACAGCAGTTTTCCATTACTGCTCAAAGTTCCACAAACTTGCTTTGGTTACCTAGCTCCATGCGTATGGTTTCCTTTTTGATTAACAAGGCAATGCAAAGGTCAAACAAAAATCGAGATGTCTTTCGTAACCTTTCCTGCATCATATGTGTCTCTTTAAATATGTATTACAGGCAACAACTTTAAAAACTGGCCATTTCAGTTTCATGTTTATAATCTGTCAGCCTAAAATGGAGTTTTTTTAATAAAGATAAAATTATCACCATTTCCACAAAATTGGGGATTTCCATAGCAGAGAAAAACCTCTGGGCACAATTCCACAGTACAGTTGAAAAAAATTATGAATGCAAGAAAACAACTAAACATGAATCACATGTGGCAAATGCAATGACTACATTAAGAACAAATCCTGTATAATATCACAAATTTGTAGTTACAGTCTTCCTAAAAAAACACCGTAAGCTTTTATTGCATTTTCTATTGGTAGACATACACTCCAGAACTAAACACTTTTTCTCCTCTTCGGATTCCAGATTTAGATAGCAGATAATTGTTTCACCTGACCTTTAGTCTGTCCAACCAGCACCACCTTCCATCTACCCATTCATCTATACAATGTGCACATAGCAAAGCCAACACTTCATATCCCCGTTCGTATCTACAGAAGTGGTTCAGCGTAACACATTAATATCTGGTGAATAAAAATAAAGGCAATAAACAGCTACAGGACAGACAGCCCTGCCATCTATCCATTGGCTACAACTGAGGCTTCGCAAAGCCTTGCACAAAGTTTAGTAATGTGTATGAATTATTCAAAAATAAACCTACCATCTGTACAAAAAAACAACACAGGTTTGTTCTTGGAGGAGTGATCCTTAGATTGCTATAATGCTTAAAAACAAGTTTATTCACCATACGCATTTCCAAAATTATTTCCTGTATGTTCTCTACAGTGGTTTTTCCCCCTTTAACCACAAGTTCAGTATTTCCTGTACAAATTTTGATCATAATTCTTTTTGAATTCTTTTAATGTATAAAAATATGCAAAATATTCAGTTTCCCCATAGTCCTTCAATGAATTCTGTTGGTTTATCCCCACAATCCATGGTACTTATGAAGAAACTTCTCGCACAATGGTGAGTTCCACTGCATTCTGAAAAGTCTTTAGCAAAGATACTGCTTGTCCATGATCAATATTGATGAAGCTGTATCCATTAGCCTAAAAAGAAATATTTAAAATTGCAAATGATGGCATTGTATTCCATGTTAGTAAAAGATGTTTCATATTTCATGTAAGTTTATTTAAGCCCTAAGGTTTCTATATGAATGTAGAGAATAAACCACTGCATATTATATTTGTACCTGCATGCTGCAAAAAACTAAACTACCATTATCAGCCTTGGAAGAATATTACAAATAACCAAAAGAAAACTGAACTTTAAACTTTATTAACATCAGACATCTAACTGATCAGCTGTAATACAGCCGCATCAAAAAATCCAAATGTACTACAAATGACACATCCTATTTTAAGTATCAGAATATTAGAAATAGCATCTGTGATAAATTAAAACCATTGAGGACTGTGACAAAAACATTAATGGCACTGGGAGCCTTTTTTTTTTGTTAGACCCTAAGATAATCCCCAACTTGAATTTGCCTGTGACTCTAAACAACATTGTTATTCTTGGACAAGTTTGTCTTGGCAAACACAGGCAGGACCAAGTGGCCTACAAAACAGGGAAAACATGGCTATGGCTCAGTTTCTCAGAGTGTACTACTGCAAGATCATGCTCTTGTCAGCAAAATGTTGCAGAAGGACAAATTTGTCCATTTAAACTGTTATTGCTTCCAGCTGTGGATCTCACCTTTTTCCCTGAGCTACTTATGTGCTGACAGAGACCTGGATGTGCTCTCTCTGCCTTAGCTGTGACATTTTGAAAGCTACAGTTCTTATCCTGTCACTGTATACTTGCTGTTGTTACCAGCTGAATCCTTGGTTATAAAAAGCCAAGGATTCAAATCTTTCTAGAGTTGCAGAGGAAGATTTATGTAGACTGTTCAGAGAGCAAAACTGGCAACAACCCTTCCAAATCCTAATTTGTACAGAATGTCCTAGCTCTAGTCTGAAGTCTTACTTGCAATTATCTAATCAGTAGTCATGTAGAATACTTTTATTAGACGTATGTATTAGACATGCATTATAGTATGCATGCCTATTGAATGTTTTACAGAGAACACTGCAAAATCAAGCATAGCAAAGACATTTTGGAAGAGATGATATTCATTAAAAAAGTCCACAGAAGTCTGAGCAGCAACAAGACAGAGTGGGACTGTCATTACATCATCACTGGGATTATCACCGGTAAAAAGAATGTGCTGTTACAAAAAAAAAGGTATTCTCAGTTATGAGAAATTAAGTGGCTTCTGATTGTCTAAGCATGCAAATGCAACATGTCCTTTAGCTCTTTTTCCAACTGAACTCCTTATTAAACAACAAGCAAAACCCAAGCAGTGCCAACATCAAAAAAAAACTTCATTAAGGAATTTGATTTGTCTGCATGGCTTTTATAAAGACAGGAATAAATCATTAAACCAGAAGTTACTTTTCAACTATGTTCCACTTTACAAATATGTTACAAATGTGCTAACCATTTTTCAAAGGCTTAATATGCTTCCTGTTCCTGTATGTGTTAGTAACCCTGGGTGTGGGGTTACCACCATTCCTGTATCAGTAAGAGAACTCTCATCCCAGCGAAGAGGAACAAGCACAGGATTATTCACTGTGCTCAAGAACAAGCCATTTTTTAGTTGGAACAACTTAGTCTCAGTTTTCATGTGTGCCTTTTGGCTTTCACTTGAAGAATTAGGCTGAGTTTACAATTAGGCTTTTAGAAAACAGTTCACAGGATGTTGTGGTTTAACTGAGATACTAGTAGGGGTGAGGGGGCTTGGTTTTGGGCTTTTTGTTTGTTCTGTTTTTAGAAAACCACAGTGCAGCAGAGTCAACTACAACATTTTCAGTATATGGTGAATAATTATTTTTAACAAGTTCTGCGATTTAAAGGTAGCTAGAACAATGTTCAAACGTCCCGTTTGCCCATTTTGGTTAAGGAAGTAAGGCACTATGAACCTATTCATTTCCCAGAAGCCTCCCCAAATAGCTTATGAGCTCATTAGACAACTTCTAAAAAATCTGATACAAAGAAGGTCTGATAGGTACAGACTTCCTAGAGAAAGGAACAACACAGCTTGCAGCCCAGAAGCCATGGCTCCTGAAACGCCTGACTTGGCTGGCCAGCAGCAGATGGGCAGCCAGGAGGTGCATGCTGTGACTAGGCAGACACCAGCCAGCAAAGGGGCAGCTCTGGTCAGTGCTCAAGCATGTGTGGCCTGCCAGTGTGGGAGAGGCAGCAAAGGCTGGCAGGAGCTGCAGCACAGAGAGGGATGTAACAAGAGAGTGCAACTGTGGAGAGCGGCTGTCAGGGGCAACTACTGTGTTCAGACAACACAGAGTTCACAACACTGCATGTGAATGACCACAAATGCAGTAATTGAATGATAGTATAGGCTAATGAAATGCTCATGTTCCATCTCAAATTACATCTTTTGTCACTTTTCTTTTGTCTTTAGAAGTCTGAAAAATGGAAAGTGAATTTGAAAAAATGATCCACTATTCTTCAGTTTGTGTCACTGATTGTCATGTTAGGTGGCAGAAAATGAAAAGCTTCATCCCAGAATATAAGAATAAATTTGGACAAGATAGGTAATCTTCTATCTAAAAAATGAAACATTCTGCTCTTAGGTGCAAACTGAAAATTAACTGGTACATTACGTAAGCTAGTTAATTAAGTCATTACAATACCTGAATTATTTTATCCCCTGGCTGTAACAGCTTAGATGCTGGTCCATCTGGCTGCACTCTGGTTACAAATATGCCCTTGAAAAACAGAGGTGGAAACATTTTTGAAAACTTATTTATGAATAACAGGACAGCATCAGATATAATTCAAAACATTTTTTTAATTTTCCATCCTAAGTAGAAGAGAATGCAATACTATTCTACAGGTCTCTGGCTTTTGAGATTTCCTTCCCTTTCTGATGTTAAAAACCAGAATTATCCTTAAAGGGGTACTTAGGGACAAATTGTGATCCCCTTGGTTTAATCTGGCAGATGTATATGTCAAGATGAATTATCAACCACCAGAAATACAGCTGTAGGCTAAGTCACTGTCTCTTTTAGAAGAGGATTCCTAACTGTACACTCCATAATTCACTATCTCAAATCTGCTAACTGATAACGAGAACTGTGCAAGAACCACTCATCTGGAATAATCCCCTATACTGTCATGCAACCACTGTGACCACCTACAACCTTGATTCTCCACATCATTTGTCCAATTTTTTCCCTTCCAGTCCTGGAGTTCAGTGGTTTGGGAAATATATATACTTTGTTTTCTCCCTTTGCTGAACATGAGAAACATTAGAAATCAGAAGGCTTTTAAGAAGCATTAGTGTAAAATACTTACATCATCTTCTGGTCTGAATGGATTTCCTCTACCACCAACTCCTCCTGATATACTAAATCCAAGTTCTGGATCCTTGTCAACTCTCACTCGAATCTAAGTTAACAACCAAAATTAGATGAACTGGTTGAAACTCTAAATTCAAAGCTACTGTAATGAAATTATTACTAAGGAATTCAGGTGAACAAAAGCTTTAAAAAAAAAATTAAAAAGCCATTCAAAAGAGTATTATATCTCATAATATTAATGCAGAACAATATTGCAATACAACTACATCGTGTATCACTGTACCTAAGCTTTACTCCAATAGCACTACTATTATAATCATAATTCACATGGGCTTTAAATTCAGAGATATTTTGATATTATGTAAGTTACTTTAACGTCCCCAGCAAATAAACATGCTCCTGTGAAAGAATCTGTTCCTGCTATTTCTTTGCTACCTCTAGATAAATTTTGAAAAATCAAACCTCATTCATACTTTCACTCCAAATTCTACATATCCGACACTCTGTACTCTTTCTCTTCCTAGAAGAGTTGAAAAAAACTTCTTATTTTACACAGGAAGTGGACATTCTCATTCTAGCACAGAATGAAAGTTAGTTATCAGGATTTTCTCAAAAAAACTCAAACAATATAGGAAGAAGGCTGTCGCAGTGAAAGAGCCATTAAATGGTATAAGAATTTCTTATATACACATCTGTCTATCATAAAAAAACTGATAATTATCAGGTGTGTATCAGATAGCTCACACTTTTTAACCGATTTTTGCTTATGGATACACATTTCTGGACTTGCAGGTTTTTTAAGCACGCCAGATACAAAGTACTCTAAGTTGTACTGTGACTGCATTTTTTTCAGTTACTAGCTAAATAATGAGTTGAGATAAATAAATAAATTTAGTTAAGAAATTAATTTTTAGCTCAGTAAAAAGAGTTTGCAAGTTTAAGTTTCTGGTGCATTCTGTTAAAATTCTACCACATTTCTCTCAAAACTGGCAGGAATGTGTGATTTGAGGAACAGAATGGCTCTGAGATAACATCTGCTGAAGATAAAACCCTGTATTGTTTCTGTCACCATCTACAGAGAAATGATAATAAATGAAAAGAGTGTAACAATTCATTGTCTCTGACAGATGTCATCTCTGTCAGATACATTTTACTCTCACCTCTTGCTTTGCCAACTCATGGCCTTGTCTGGGAGAGCACTGGGACTGGGTATAGGGAGGTTGGTGGGCAACTTTCAACATCAGATAATCAATTAATTGTTCTCTAGATGGATGCCTTGCAACTGATGATTGAGGAGGGAGATGATGGACTTGAGTGTAGTTTGCCTGAAGTCTCTGAGGCTGGCACATTTGTCCATTTGCTAAAGGCATCTGAAAAAAACCACGAATACTCACGGTCATACAGCCTACAAGCAGCAATCCTCAATTCTTACTTTATTAATTCAATACTTCTCATATGTGACTGCTTTTAATTTTCAGCAACATTACTAAAACTACTCTTCTGGATCATGTACAATTATATCCATTTTGTCTATAATTATCCTCTCTGACCTACTGAACAAATACGGAAAACAAAAACTTAATTTGAATGCTAATTTATTAGTACAGATTAGACAGCCTTTGCTTTTAGAACTTGTTTTTTCACTGAGTTTTCCCAATCATTATTTTCTAGCAGTGCAACTGATGGTACTGAGTTGATTGATACCATTATAGTCTGTAGTTTCCTTGTATAAAATTCAGAGATCTTGTAACAATTTCCAACAGATCATACAAAAATAAAAATCCCCGCCTCCCTGCCCAGCTGGCACACGACATGCTTTCCAAACATCTTATAGTGACCACTTCACAAGAAAATTCCCTCAGCAAGTTCACAGCCAGGCTCAAGATTTTGATATAAAAATTGCAGTATTTCCAGCAAATATTACTCTATTATTAACGCATATGTAATTGATTTGATAGGTATAATGATGACAAGCAGCAGTGAGGTCACAACTGTCAAGACATACAGTGCATTCCAACCATGTCACCAGGAATGATGCTGAGGAGGCAATGTTTCTTTACTGAAACCCCAGAGCTACTGTTCAGCTGTGCATCTCTCTGTTGAGATGGGCAGCCTTCTTCTCTCATTGCCCATACACCTCATGCTCTTATCCACCCTAATTATTCACTGATTCATCTGTATGATTCCAAAAATGCTACAGGCTTGAGTTACAGATTTTTTCTGCCTGCCACCATTATCCCATTAGTTATGGAATACAAGGATATTAAAATACTGTCTCAGTATTACAAACAACTGAAGAGTACTAATTTCAACCTTTAACCGTGCTATGTGAATGGACACATATCAGAATCTGCTCTGTTGTGTGTATGTCATTCTGATTCTGAAAAATGATCATGTGTGTATATAATAATTTTCAGATTATTTACAGATCATATGTATCTAGCTTACCCGATTTTCCACTGCCTTTTCTGAAAACTTAGAAGTATGACAGGAAATTTTTTTTTGTTGCACTACCAGAGGTAGAGTTTATATAGGGAAAACGTATCCACAGCTATGCAAGTTCCCAATACCCATTGTCTGTAGGAATGCAACTGGAATTACTGAAGGCACAAGAATAAAATCCACTTCTGCATTGTAATAATTTAGAAGAATCCTTTTAGTTTCATGGTAGTAAGACCCGCCTCCAAAGATGGTGCTTAGAGATGAATACAGAGTGTCTCCTACTAATTCTGGTTTATCATCACAATTTCATCACAGCAGATTTCAAGTTTGTTCTTTAAAAGGTTTAATCAGCTTCATATACTTTCCTGAAGTCATCTGCCATGTTCCAAACTGCACTTGAAAGCATGTGTTTGGGTGAAAATTTCTTCTTTCAAAGCACCTACTGAAGAAAAATAAGAACTATCTTCCTTCACATAGTCAACTGTTTTGTCTTCCAAAAAGAGTATGCGGTTTCATTTATACCAGCGTTGAAGCCTGGGTATTATATTTGAAAGAAGCCCTAGTCCCAACTGCTATCCCAACTTAAGTTTCTACTGCT
>VYZQ01033930.1:20304-44576 GCA_013400655.1 Mystacornis crossleyi | reverse complement strand
GGGCCGGGGCCGCAGCCCGGCCGGCTGCCGGGGGGGCCGTACGTCGGGGCGGGGTGCCGCGGTGCCGGGGAGCCCGGCGGGAGGCTTACCCCCCGAGGAGACCGCCGAGCTCTTTTTACCCTCTTTGTCTGCTTGTTCCCGGAGAGGTTTTTATTCTTCCCTTTGTTTCTCCCTCCTTTTCTTCTTCCCCCCTCCCCTTCATCGCTCCTCTGCCTGGTTTGTTTCCTTGATCATCTTTCCTCCCTCCTCCCTTTTGTGAGGGTGAGGAATCGCACGCACTTAACCTTAAAATCTGCGGCGAGCGAGGACACAGCCACCCGGCTGCCCGTTCCCGGCGCGGCCGGTACCTGCCGCATCTCCGCTCGTCCCCTACCCCTGGCCGTGCCCCTCGCCCGGAGCGTCCCGCAGCCCCCTGCAGCCCTCCAGCTGGGGCGGGCAGGGGACAGCCCTCGCCGTCACGTCGGAGAGGAGAGGGGTAGAGCAGCCCAAAGCATGCCCCAGCCGAGTGTCGCGGTCTGGGTCCTCCGAGGGGGAGAAAGCATATCGTGGAAACCTGTGAGCAGGTTAGTCTAGAAGCTTATCCCTCCAAGACCTGCTCCTTGCCCACCTGCCTGGGCCTGTCCGAAGAACTTGGGGATGGGGGACACATCTTGCCACTGCTTCGGCATTGGGTTGGCAAGGGTGCTGATAGCCCCGTGGGTCCTGAGCCACCCAACCCTGCTCCACAGCCTTCTCTTGCAGCCATGCATTGTCTCCCCTTCCTGGGTGGGCAGCATCGGGAAGGCCCCAGCAGGTGTGGGTTAGGTGTGAGGACCTACTCCAGTTGCTATCATACTCGGTTGGTAGTGCCATTGCTATTGCCAGGTGGTAGCTGTTCACCAAGCAGGTCTCCGGTAAAACTTATCGTTGCTTGCCATCTTCCCTAGCTCGCTGGGTTTCATCCTGAAATGGTGTTTCTGACTCTGATTATATTTTTTTTTGGGAAGGGGGTGGGCAAGAAGAGGGGAGTGTTTGTCATTTTTTACATCACTTTGCACCGAGCACAATGAATAGATTAGTCTGCTCAAGGCTTTTTGTTTCTGTCATAAGTGATCAATAATCACTTGGTGGTAAGATGATCTTATTACAGAAAAAGCCAAAGTGCACGCTGAGAACAGCTGAAATACAAGGTCAATAACTCTTGGGTTATCAGCAGTAAACCTGCTTTACATATTTGAAGATGACGTATTTCTCTCAAAGTAAAGGCAACTTCAAGCCTTTGATAAGCTTTATTTTCAATGTAAAATAGTCAACATAGAAAACAAGCCTTGCTTCAGAATAGGCTACTCATCCTTAAACATCCCCGGACCTCATTTAATCTTTCTCTTTAGTGAAGGTGGACGGGGATTGCAATCCTCTTAGGTGGGAAGAGTTTTTGTAGCTCCCAGTACAAAGGTTGGTTTGTTCCTAGCGCCCAGCAACTGCTACAGGCTTTCCAGACACAAAAGGAAGGCGTAGTCTGTGGCCTGAAGATCGTGCATGCTAAAAAGGCAGTCAGCTGGAGGGTATCACAGATCAACAACCAGCTCCGCCGCCGCCGCCTGGTAACTGGCTTCATTCCGGGAAATGTAACAGTTCAGTGAGACAAGTAATTTGTGCCGAGGTGCCGGTGGCTCAGAGAGGACTGCCGTAACCTTCGGGTCAAGCCTGGGGTATGAGGAGCCGGGGCTGCGAGAGAGGGAGCCTGGACAGGAGGAAGCACTGGGGGCAGGTGAGGCAACCTTTCCAGAGAAGGCGTTGGATTAAAGCACTGAAGCAGGGGAATGAAATATGAAAAGGGAGCAAGGCAGATAATCGGCAGGGGAAGAGGTTATGCGGGGACTCGGAGCCTAACATAAAAAGCTTGAAGTAATGAGTTTAATCTACGAAATCTAGTTCTTAAATTGTATGTGCTTGCCAATTAGCTAACCATTCTGCAAATCAGAATGGAATTCAGATCGTATCTTGGTAAATGTATTGACTCTGAAGTGCTGCAAGGAGAAAAAAAATAATTCTCTCCTCTTTCCCCTACTGTAGGCTTTAAATATAAACAAAAATCAGATCTGAGAATTGAGGAACCTTTTAATATCCTTACTTTCCTGAGTTCACATTTTATCTGGCCTAGACTACCACAGTTAAAATCAAAAACTCCTATGGTAATATGACTTCAGGGGGCCAAATTCAGAGCAGTTGTAAGGCTTTTTACTGGTGAATATTGCCATGAATTGTGAGGAGGGGTCACCATCAGTCACAGTATGGATTAAAGTGCAGGAGATGTGAGGCTGTTACCTTGCAGGGAGAAAAGCACTTACAGTATATTGAGGGAACCAATAGAGCTCTTGGGCTCCTCTAATAAACACTTCAACAGTGCATGTGTATAAAAAATAGTTGCAGCATAACCTTTATTCTCCTGTATTAAAGAATGTTTTCATGTATGTATTAGTTTGTGTGTCATAACAGCTTTCAAAATGGCTGAATGATATTGATTCAGCTAAAAATACTATAAGAGAATAGCTGAAATTAATTTGAATTTCAGTTTAAGAGAATTGTAAAAATAATGTCAGTTTTACATCACTGGACAGCTAGCTGCAGTAATTCATAGGAATTAACAGAATCCTTCATAAAGCTATTGTTTTATCCAGATTTTACTGGTATGGGCTTAGGAAAAGTAGACATGAGTCAATGCCAGAAATTGCCACCAAGATCAGCACCCTGGGCAAGAATATTTACAGCTGTGTTTCAGAGTCTGGGAATGTTTACTTTAGATGGCTGGCAGTACACTGCTTTATACTGCAGAGGATCAAAAATTCATTATGTTTGATTGGTAACACAGGAATGTAATAATACAGAGTTTCTCATTTTCTTAGAGAAGTGTTATCTAATTTGTGCTAAATTTTGCAGTTATGCTCCACACTGAGATGGATTAGAGGTGTATGGTTGGGAGACGTGTAGCTGGGTTTTTAGCAGGGAATCTGACTTGCACTGATGCATATGCATTTTTTTGTACTAGCCTCCTGTGGTATTGCCTGCACGTGCTGATGAAATAATCTGCCTGAGAGCTGTTAGAATTTGTATGTAAGGAGCTGGTTTGTTTATATGTAGATCAGTTATTACTGCAAAGACAAATATATGCATGGAAAATTGTTACCACAGATGGATGCTGCCTTCTGAGAACTGGGTCTCTTTAAGATAAACTTCATGTATCACGTCAGAGAAATAAGCAAGATGGGGGCAAAACCACTACTGTGTTTTCTATTACGTTCTGCTTATGCCAATCAGTATAATATACACTTCAAGGACCCGATGCTATGCTTGCCATGAAAAGACTTGGGATTTTGTCAGTGTCAGATCAGACCCTTACCCACATTCTCACTGTTTGCCTAACAATCATTATAAGAAATACCGTGGTAAAATTTACTTGCAAAAACATTTTGTAAAATATATATTGGTGATTGCGGTGTGTTTTGCTTGTACTCTAATGTTTCTTTTCTCCTCTTGAAAATGACTGCATACAAATAGCACCTCTTATTGGTTTTTTTCCACTTCCCTATCTATATTTAGAATTGTATCTATTTAATTGAGTGACAAATGTTCTTCTGTTAACCCAAAAAGGACAGATAGGATACTGGGAGTGTGAGCTGTCCTCTCTTCTCAACTGGATATTAGCAGACCAGGATTTGAGTCCCATCTTTTAGTATTTGCAAGGCTCACCAGTCCTTGTTCCACGTGCTTTCAGTCCTCTGGATTTGGACTGCCTTGAGGCATTACAGAAACCCTGTGCAGGACAGAAGCATATAAAAAGTCGGTCCTACTTCTGACAGAGCTTCTTGGTCCTCACTAGCTTCTCGGAGCACTGGTTCACATGGCTGGCTGCATGCAAATCAGGTGTCCTCTGGAGACAGTGTTGGATAGTGCAAGCAGTAATACTCCTTTCCATGTAACTATATCAGGAAGGTGTATACAAAAAAGGCTTTTTCCAGAAATTTGTGTGAAATGGAGCCAGTGGATCTTGAGATCTGCTGAGCTTTGACTGTTAGTTTTTGTGGATGGAGATAGTCAGGTCTCTCAGGAACAGGCTGGTATATGTCACTTACTGCAGGGACTTGTTCACAGGGTTTGTGTCCAAGTGGAGTCCAGGGAACTAAAGTTGGGCTCATGGCTCCATAGACCAAATGTATTCCATATCCAGACACGTATGTCAGGAGACGTATTTCAAATGAGACAGCAATGTCCTTCTAGACTAATTCCAAGAGACAGAAAGGAATCGTGAGCAAGAAAAATAAGGTTGCACCATTAGGTCTACTGATGACTTTCCATCTCCGAACTTAATTTAAACAATAACAACTGTATTCTATTACATCACATTATAGTCATCACTGTTTGGTTTATTCATACTGCAGCAGTGGGTGCTAAGCTCTAATTTGAAACAGAGGTGGTCCCAGTTGGTGCTTGGAGGGTAAGCCTCTGACGATACCTTTCAAATGGAAACACTGCAAGTAATTGAGACATAACTGAAAGTTGGTGAAGTAATAGTGTTAGTAAAGAAAGTCAGCATTTATATTGAATCAGAAAAACATTTGCATAAACTTAAAAAATGCCTAAGCACTATTAAAAATTGTAAGAGAGAATGCTTGACTGAGAGCTGACAGAAATAGTAGCAGTAGTTGTTTCCCCAGATTTTAATCAGTCTTCTGTCAGTGACAAATAGAAAACATGAAATTTTTTTGTTATTTGGAACCATGCTCATAGAGAAGTAAAACCTAATCCTAGAGTCCTTTTAAGTGGGATGTCCTGCAGTGCTCTAAATAATGTAATTTGGAGAGAAAATGTATCAAATGTTTACATGTCATAAAAACAACACAAGATATTTTTCATGTTAGATTTATTACACATGTGCCCTCTTCTTTGTGGAAAATGTGCTGCTTCTCTCTGTGTTATTGACATTTTCATTAGCAAGATAATAGATGCTGCCTGAAACAAAATATTTTGCTGAAGACTAGCAGAATAACTGGTTTTGGTTTGGGAAGAAATATTGTCCATAAGGAAGATTTACAATCTGTAAATGAAGCATTAATTAAGTTTACAGTTACAAATATGAAATTATGGTGCAATTACCTTTTTCAGGAGTCATTATTGTATTAAGGGTTCTGTTTTGTTTATATTTGTCTTTTTTCACAGTGATGTCAGTTCCCTCTTACAGTGAAATGTTACTTTTCCTCAAATGTGTATGTATCATCTAATTTTTAATGGCCAATTTGTTCACTTCCACCTTGTTTTTAAATAGATGTCCATGTCTGCCTTTGTTTTATAAAATGTCAAGTTAATTGGAAAACCAATCCCAGGTAACATGGCAACTTGGAAAAGCATGTCAAAACCAAAATTGTTTAATAGTTCATTATTAACAATTCTGTTTACTGCAGATGAATGGTTTTTATGGTAAAACTCCAGCTGGACTATAAAACTTTCATCTTTGGACTATGTCCTAATGTGTTGTTATTAAGCTTTAAAAATCAATAAAGCAGGGGGAAGTACATTAAATTGGTGAAAGTTAAAATAACGTTGACGAATGGGCAGTTAAAACTTGTTGATGGAACAGCTGATGAATTTGCAGAAGAACCTAAGATGATAAGACTTGTGATCTATTTAAAACCATTGCAAATTCATGCAGCATTACTCTTCTGGAAGGAGCAAATCCAAATATTCTTACAGAAAGTCTTGACTCACAACAAAGCTGATTAGTCATCCAGGCCACCAAAATAGTTAAAGCAAGAGTCAATATATCTTGGAATAGACACTGGAGCATTGATGCAGTTATTTGAAGGCATTTCAGCATGCATAAAGCACTGAGTTACACTACAAACTATTAGGCAATATGAGACTCCAGTAAAATCACTGTTATTTAATTGTGAGGCTTTAGCTGCATGTCACAGACACAAACTCCTGTAGAGCTCATATATTTTGGGGCACGACTGCCTTAAGATATATCTGAGGAAACTGAAAAATATTCTGAAGAATATAAGAAGGGGGTAACTTTGCAGGTAGGAATTGCCTCAGTAAGACTGAGTAAAAGTGAAAGAAAGTGAAGTATGTAACATCTGCCCTGATGCACAGGGCATTTTTGGAGGTTTTTTTTCGGGATGTATGCTGCTTATTAAGAGAGAGACAGACACACCAGGTTTAAGGAAAAAAACTAGGAGTGATTTAGTCTGGAGCAGTTATAAGTGAACTAGGCTGTTACTTTAGAGGGTCTGGGAGGAATTTGTTTATCTTCTGTGGCTAGAAGACACTGTTTATGTAACCTGTTGTCCATTCTCTTGAGCATCAAAGCAGTCCAGTGGTTCTGTGTCACCATGAGGCAGAGGTAATCAAAGCAAACCTTCAGAGACTGTCACAACATTGTCATTTTGGCAGAGCATTGTAGATAATTTCAGCAAAGAGGCAAAGAAACTCTGCATTGATAAGTAGGTTTCAGTCTGGCCAGCTGGGTAGAAATAAGCAGTCCCAAGTGGTCAGATACCAGTTTAAAACCACCCTGCTGAGATTTTTGTTGTTAGCAGAATACAGTGCCCAGATCATGGATTACTTCTAAATAAAAGCAATGTTTGTTTAGCTTTTTTTCTCCCACCCTCTGTCCAACACTAATACTCATAGAATCTATGCTAAGGCACATGGGGGAGAGGGACGTGGTTCGAGACAGCCAGCTCAGCTTCACCAAGGGGAAGTCTTGCTTGAGCAACTGGAGTGGCCTTCTATGATGGAGTGACAACATCTGTGGGCAGGAGAAGGGCTGCAGGTGTCCTTTATATGGTCTTCTGTAAAGACTTAGATACAGTTGCCCAAAACATCCTACTCCCTAAATTGAAGAGAGATGGATTTGATGAACTGTCTGTTAGGAGGATGAGGAATTGGCTGGATGGTCCCATCCAAACGGTAGTGGTCAGCAGTTCAATATCCAAATGGAGATCTGTGACAAGTGGTGTCCCCCTGGGGTCTGTACTGGGACCAGTACTGGTCAATATCTGGTACTGGTCAGTATCAGTACTGGTCAGTGACAAAGACAGTGGGACTGAGTGCACCCTCAGCAAATTTNAGACAGTGGGACTGAGTGCACCCTCAGCAAATTTGCGGAGAACACCAAGCTGAGTGGGGCAGCTGACACAACTGAGGGCTCGGATGCTGTCCACAGGGACTGGACAAGCTGGAGAAATGAGCCCATGTGTTGCAGTGGAATGGCTGCAGCCTTCCCTGGGAGACAGCCTTGGCCCGTGGAAGAATCAAGGAGACGATATTTGATAGATGTTTTCAGATTTTATTCCCCCTTGCCGCACATGGCCGGAGCCCGGCAGGGACTCCGACAGTGACTGCCCCCTAGAACAGCTCTAGAATAACTCCCCCCGAGTCCCGTGAACACCCCCTTAAGTACAGGATTCCCGCGGGCTACATTCAAACTGACCAATAGGGGACAGGATTTTGGGTACACGTGACCAAGGGAACAGGAAGAGAGAAACCCCGTGCCCCAAGCATCCACTCATGCCCACCTCCCCCATGGGGAGCACCTCTTCACCCATGGGCACCTCATGGGGATCAGTGAGGCCAAGTGCCAGGTGCTGCACCTGGGTTGGGCAATCCCCACTCACAATACAAGCTGAGGGATGGAGGAATTGAGAGCAGCCCTGCCAAGAAGGAATTGGGGATACTGGTAGATGAAAAGCTGAACATAACTAGAAAGCCAGTCACATTCTGGGCTGCAACAAAAGCAACGTGGTCAGCAGGTTGAGGGAGGTGATTCTGCCCCTGTACTCTGCTCTGGTCAGACCCTCCATGGATTGCTGCATCCACCTCTGGAGTCCCCAGCATAGGAAGAACATAGAGCAGTTGGAGGGAGTCTACAGGAGGGCCATGAGGTGAACAGAGGGATGGAGCACCTCGCATATGACAACAGACTGAGAGACCTCGGGCTGTCAGAAGAGAAGGCTCCATGGACACCTTATTGAGGCTTTTCAGTACTTAAAGTGGCCTACAAGAAAGAGAGAAACAGATTTATTAGCAGGGTTTGTGTGACAGGACAAGGGGTAATGACTTTAAAATAAAAGAGGGTAGATTTAAATTGGACCTAAGGAAGACATTTTTTACAATGAGGGTGGTAAACGCTGGAAGAGGTTGCTCAGAAGGGTGCTAGTTTTCCCATCCCTGGAAAAGGCTCAGCACATGCTGAACTGAAAAGACATTTTAGTTTTTAATAACTAGCTAAAAGGAATTGAAGGAAAAGACTTCTATAACAAGTTACTATAAGCGTACTACAAGAAGTATACATGCTCATACATGTAAGTAGTGTCACACCACAATAGACAGATAAAGGCAAAATGACAGCCTGCATCCTCAGCTAGGTTTTGCTGGTAAATGGCGAACTGTTGTGGGAGTCTTGAATGTGATAGTGGCACTAAAATATGACGCAAGTGAGAGTTTGAGCTTAACGTAGACATACTATTAGTTTGGATGACAGTGTGCTAATAACATTTAAATCCACAATTTCTGTAGTGCTTTTTAAATGATGCTTGTGTCCTTGTGATTATTCTATCTGTAGCTGCTCATTTTCATGGAGACAGTTTTTAAACACTGACTTTTACACTGAGTCAGTTTTGACTAAAGCTCTGTAATTTGTTTTTTAAAGGTCTACTACATTAGAAACAAAATACAAATTTCTCTTATTTACAATAGGTTGGCTGTAATATAATTTTCTGTGATCTCATCCACAGAGGAATCAATTAAGAATGCTTGATACTTACTAGCCCATTCCCTTGCAATTTGTTTAGTATGCTTTGATAGAAAATTAAACTCAAATACTTTTGATTTGTATTTTCATTTGGGGGGAATTTACAAATATCTCTTTTGTAAGAGAACTTTGTGTATCTATACCAAATACTGTATATTTTTCTTGCATAGCATATTGCAAATAGTTTGCATTAGGGGTAAAACCAAAAGCCCGTTATCTTGTGGCTGTCAGGTAACCAATTTGGGGACAACTGGCTGACTACCTGAGTGTCACACCAATATCATGTGGGGGCATATCACTATCATTTGGGGCATTTCTTTGGTTTATTTTTTCAATTTTTCTTTATTGTTTGTAATCTGCCTTAGAACCATACTGGTTACAACTGGCGGCTTAAATACTGAACAGCAGAGTACGTAACAGCTTTCAATCTGTGTAAAGTAAAATCAGTTTCCCTGGATATTAAGGATCATTGCAAGAATTTGCTAGCATCAGTGACATGATTAAAGACGAGATTAAGACCAGGTGTGGGTCTATGAAATTCCCAAGTGTACAAATTTACAAGGACTTTTTAAAGCATATATAATAATATAGCTAGAGGCTGTTGTTGGCAACCTGCTCCTCCCTAGCTTACTCATCCTCTGCTCATGCTGATGAAAACTTCAGTGCAGTAACTTCACGGCACATAATTCAATGATGTTAAAATAGGATAATTTATTCCCTTCCCTCTCACATTTTATTTCTTTCTATTAAATAAATTTCAGGCTCCCAAGTAACAAGGGAGTTGAGTTCGTGACCTGAATATAGCTAAGATTTACCTGCAGATTGCTTCCAGTCCCATCACATGTTCCTTCCATTTTCAAACTGCTGTTCTCTCTAGCAATATCACATTAGTTTTTCATGCTGAGATTTTTAGGCTCTAAGTTCCAATCATTTTCGTTTTATGATGCTCAGTCAATGCGTGCAAGTCAAACCCTGATTTATTCCAGCCATTAGGTGGCAGAGATTCTTGTGTATTTGGGCTGCAAGAACTACATTTTGCCAGAAGCAGATGCTTTTGATGTTCCAAAACACGTATTTTGTGATCTTCACACAGTCAGAGCCGCAGAACTGGTATGTCCTTCCTTGAAGAATGAGAGGGGTAAGTAAGGTTTCTCTCAGGAGGGAGAGGGACGTGGTCTCCAGAGGTCCAACACACTGTCCCTTACAGAGTGGTCCTAGATGGAAATAGCAATGGCCTCAGCATCATCTCTTAGCTCAGTTTCTTTGTCTTGCGGGACCTGGACTACCTGGCAGTTTCTCTGTAGCCCCAGTAGGAGAGTTACACGTGACATAATACTAAATGAAGCTTGGTGTTAGTTAGGTTCCTTCCTGCTGTTTCATTGTTGCATGGCACACAGGATTTCCAGTGTATGCCATCAAATAGTGCGTAGGTCAAGGTTAGCCTAACGTTAACTCAGTTATTTAAAACGCATATGCACTGCTGGTAAAGTTAGCACTATAGATCCTCAAATTAATTTTCTGAAAATGGGTGGCACATTTTGAGAAGAAAAAGGGAAAAAACAACAACAAAAAAGCATTTTTGGAAACAGTGAGTAATGGAAAGTTAAAGAGGGCCCAAGATGTTTGTTTCTATTTATTTTTTAAGCCCACTTCCCCAAATTGCTGAATAACAGTGTGTGTTTGAAAAAATATGAATGCCCATTTCTAGCTGCACTTAAGTGGATTAGCTCCTACATGTACCCCTGCTGTTTTGGGGAGCAGACAGGACATAGCCAGCCTTGAGCTGCTTGAGGCATAATCCTCCTTCTACCCAGCCCTCTCATTCATGTCTCCTGTGAGATAAAATGACCTATACTGTTAAGTGACCTATACTACTACTTTCTACTTTGAGAGCCTGAAATAGACTTTCTATGTGTCTGACATGAAAATCCTGACAGGGCCCTACAACCTTTTGCCTGAAGCATGCAGGAGAGCAAAGAGCAGATATGGAGGCACTGGAGTTGAAGGCAGAAGAAATCTGTCTGCAAAGCACCAGAACATGCAACTGTCTCACCGCATGGCATAAAAATGACCTCCTGTGACAGATTTCTGGAGTTGGCCAAAGTAATCATAAAATGTACACCCTGCTGCACCATGTGAGGTGCCTTCCTGTCCAGGGTAATGCAGAGTGACTCCTCAACAGAAGAGTATTTAGCAGTAAGGTTAACAGACTAAGTACAGTGGTGAAATAAGGCAAGAAGTCATAAGGAAATGTGTTTTGGACTTACGTATCATAGACTTGTCTGTGGTTTTGAATATGAGTTGTCATTTGAGAGTATTCACCAGGAAGCTTGTCTGGGAATAGTCAGAGGTCAGATCTTTTGATATCTACCTGCTCAAATCAAAGATGTTTAGTGTAAGGTACTACTCTTGAAGACTAGTTATAAATTCATCTGTTTTTTTTAATTCAGCAAAGAGTGTGTTCAGCAGAGTGGAATTCAGCCTAATGAGGAACTTGCAAGCTCAGTCTGTCCAACCAGCCTTGATGTGCCAGAGGTCAGAGGTTCTCCTGACTGAGCTACACAGGTGTTTAAATCTCACTGGTGGGATTTTTTTTCCTCTTTTCTAACGTAATCATTTAATGGAGTTTGAGAAACATTTTCTGAGTAAACACAGTAGCCTTTGTTTTCACTGCTGAAAGGACGACTTGGGAAGAATCTTTGTTCTGTAAATACAAGTAATGTTATTAGAGATTTGCTTAGAATCATGAAGACAGTTTAGGGAGAATTAAAAAAACATCAGTGTGAGAAATGAAAAAGATGTATTATACCAATAGATTCATTCTACCTTGCAGGAGAGAACAGAGGAAAAAAAATCTAAGTTATCTTGTTACCCTTTTGGTATCTTTTCTTACTGATATGGAAATGCTTTTGAAATTTTCAAATACTGCTCTATATTTTCTAGATAAGTAGAGAATATACAGGAACAACATCTGCTTTCTTCTCTGCTTTTCTTTGTTTTTTTTTTACAGTGAATATGATAGAACACACATTCAGAGAGGAATTATTTTGTCCTGGTTCCACCCCAGCCCAATATATTTTTTTTACTGAAGATTTCTGACAACCCTTTAGATAGAAATTTTAATTAAAAGCCCAATTATTAAGAATATACCCACTCAGAGAAGCAGTCTAAACAGCACAATTGTAAAGGTTAATTGTTCAGATATAATTAGAGCCATCCTCTATCCTTAAAAGTGCTGGTGAATTTCTACATTCACATTATTTAAATCGTATAAATCTATCTTGGACTAGTGCCATTTTCTCTAAAATCAAAATCTGCTCCATAGACCTTGGTTATCCTCTTGCTTATGATATTTTTGTCGTAGTATGATGTCAATGTCTTCAAGGTAATACTGAAACTGGTCTTCTGGTCTTTAAACAAACAAAACCCGGGCAAACTCTTTAGAGGAGAAATGAATCAATTGCTTCTCTCTAGTGGTCATTCCCTTCAGACTTTGGAACAGAAGGCAAGCCCTGTTTTCTGTGCAGCAGTTTTCTGAAGATTAACTGCAAAATAATTACTACTTTTCAGTTGTGTGAATCAGTGAGACACAAGGCAAGAATAGTTGGACGGAGGAGGTGGTGAAAGACAGGGAGGAGGTGATGGTGTTAATGGAAAAGAAGTGGGTGGTAAATACACATTAAAGACCCTGGGATATTAACCTTTGACTTGCACATGTTGTTTATTTCATTCTTGATTAATGTTTTTAAAATTTAGAAGGAAAGACACTTTTTGACCTTTTAAACAATGCAGACCTTCAGTAAAACACTTCTCTTTGTTTTGTTTTTTTATTGGAAAGGGGAAAAATTAAATGATGCTATTCAGGCCCCCAGCCATTTGACTCCATTTATAGCAATAGTTGATGGCCTCTTATTTGGAGCCTGTGTGGTTTCATTGAGAGTGCAACACATGCTGCATTCATACAGAGGATTAACTGAATTCTCTGTATTAGGAGTGTGACCTTGTCAAGCACAGTGTGTTTGGAGATGTGAGGTACTGGTTCTCCTTGCTTTTTAGGGAATTTTGAAGTTTGGGCTTCTTTCCTTTTCCTTTTCCTTTTCCTTTTCCTTTTCCTTTTCCTTTTCCTTTTCCTTTTCCTTTTCCTTTTCCTTTTCCTTTTCCTTTTCCTTTTCCTTTTCCTTTTCCCCTTTCCCCTTTCCCCTTTCCCCTTTCCTTTCCCCTTTCCTGTCCTGTTTTTAGGCTAGCTTATCCATGTTCCCTTTCTCATTTGTTTTTGAGTGAGTACTGACAGTATTCTTAATGTGACAAGATGTCACTGTCTTCCAGATACTAGTGAAACCAGTGTTTTATCCTTAAAAAAAAAACAAGCAATGAGTATTAGACAAAATTCTGCCTCCGCCACACTTGTAGGGTCCTGCTGCTACGCAATGGAAACGACTTGCGAGAATCCAGTTTGGCTTATAAACCTTCAGTCATGCACTGAGAAAGGCTAGCTCTAGGATGGACGAATTGGGGTCAGTACTGCTCTGCTGACAGTCTTATTGTGTTTCAAATTTTAACTCACAGTAGTAAGTAAATTGCCATCTTTGTATGTGACCTTGTCATATTTCCAGAGCAGAATCAGTGTGATCAGTGCAATTATTTGATACTGGTATTTTACATGAGACCCTTAAAAAAATTCAAATTCCCACTTTCAGTGTGAGATATTAAAGAACAGATTTTTAATGGTTTTTTAAGGTCTTTGGGTGCCAGGTTCCCATTGAACTGTACAGGTCTCTAGTGTAGCTGGGAAATTCTAACTGCAAAGGTCATGAAGGGGAAAGGATCTCCATTTTCAACCAACCCTTAATCCAAATTTCTTTTAGCAAAACAGCATAACAATATATAGTTTTTTCTATGGATGTTTCTCTTTGCATTACATGACTGAAATGTCTCCTAAAAATTCACCTACAATGAGCTTTGGTTTGAAAAATCAGCATAATGAAATGCTTTTTAGTGTTGTAGACTTTAGTCTGTTTGCACACCATGCAGTTTTATTTCTGTAAACATTAGATATTCATATCTGTTATTTATGTAAATTTCTCTGTCTGCTATAGATTTGCAATCTTTGCATATTCTCTATTGAACTTTGATTATGCTGTTTGTAAAACATAGACAAGAATTTAAAGCCAATTCCTGGTGATGATGAAGCATTTTCTTGCTTCTCAGAAGTATACTTAATCTTTTAATTTTATCAGAGGTGGAATTTAAATAAATACATCTGGAAAGCTATCTGAATGAGAGTGTTTTTGTTTCTTAAGGACCTTTCAGTAAACGTAATATGACTGAAAGGAACTTCTGTGTGCGGGAGTAGTGATGTTTGAACTGCTGATTGCTGCCAAAGGTTACTGGAGTGAAGACAAATGAATCCTTCAAGGCAATTAAAAGTAATATAATTGATGAAATAGAAGCTGCTAATCCCTTCCAGTTTCATATAACTTAAGATTTAGGGCATCATGCCAGAGACATAAGCTGCAGAGAAGGTGAAAGCCACTGCTAAAAGTTGTGTACAAATGGTGTGTCTTTTGGGGAGGAAGGAGCACCAGGAGCATATCACGCTAATGCTCTGCACACTCCGGTGGCTCCCTGTTCAATTCAGAATACACTTCGAGGTCCTGATCCTGCTGTTCTTAATGGACTAGGGCTTGTCTTGGAGACTACCTTTCCATTTTCAGCCGGGATGCACAGGTTTAACAAGGTGCTGCAGTGATTATAGCGCAGTGTGAAGCTGGGAGCCAGAGGCTGAGAATACTTCAAGCATGGCTTGAGCGACCAGCAAAGGTGAGAGTGAGCATGGGCCTGCTTATGGCCTGTTGTGAAGACAGAATTTTCCCTATAAATCTTCCCTTAGCGGAAAGATCCAAATTAATTTAATTCTCATAACAGGAAAGAAGTGAAAAGAAGAAAAGGGGGAAGTGGTGGGATAGAAAAAAACATGTCAATAAAAAAAGCCAGGGGAATGTAATAAGCATGTGCTGTTCTGCAAAGCAGGCTGATTTAACAAAACCAAAACTTTCTGCTTTTAATTAAAATAATTTCCATCCGAACAACCTTAAAATAGACATCTTTCCTATCTTTCTTAAAAAAAAAAAGGAAAAAAAAGAAAGAAGTGATCTCTGATTTTTATCAATTTTGATTTTTTTTTATTTTAAGGTGAGATTTGTGTGTTATCTCAGGTTCAAATATCAGGTTTCCATGCTCTCACAAAAGTGCATATAAACTGCTGGGTAGTTGAAGGGTCATTACTTTAGGTCTGCTAAGAGCAGTGTGGTTTCTGTGTTAGCAAAGAAAGATTTAAGAGGAAAGAACAGCTGAACACAGAGGTTGGAGCATTCCATTGGCAGAAACTGTTGCTTCCCTAAGCAGGTCAGCTGAACTTTTAATATATAGAATTTTTAGCTTACTGTGCCACAACCAGAGCTTGATTTGGTAACATTTTGTCCTATGCTTCTACTTTATAATTACACATAGTCAAAAAAATCATCAAGTTAGGTAAGCTCATGTAACAGGTAAATGCCCATGTAAGTCAATCTTAGCTCCTGTGGATTTGTTGCTGTAGAAGGAACTCAGCAAAAGATGTTGGATCCAACTTCCCCTATTACATATTTTCACACTCAAAGGAGCAGGCCTACAGAGCAAAGCAGGATTTTTTCTCTAAAATTCAGCACATTTTTACGATAGCTAATTGTCATGGGTTGACACCTCTTCCTGCTTTTCAGGTTTTTCTTCCTTTTGGCTCTGTTTCCTGGAGGAAGTGGTTTGCAGCAACAGGTGCTGTAATTTCCTCCAGAACTGGACAGAACCAATCAATTAACTAATTTGAATATCGACAGCTCTATTGAGCCACTTAGAGAAGGGGTACGCCCTGTGAATTCAGATTAAAAGGAGATGAAGGGCGGGAATCTTTCTCTTGCTCTTCCGGCGAAGACAGAGGTAACAGAGGGCCCGCTCAGCCCCCTGGGGGGGGCTGGGCCGGCCCGGCGGGGCCCGGCTGGGCCCTGCCAACGCGAACCCAGGTGCAGGCCTGGTGGGAGGCCAGGCCGGGCCATGGTCCAGCTCCGCCGCGGGGCCATGGCCTTCACCTTCCTCCCCTCGGCCCCAGGGGTGGGGGGCCACAGCCCCAGGCCCAGGGGTGGCGGGGCTGAGATGCTTCCCCCCCCCCCCTTCCCTTCAAACCCAGCTCTGGCTGCAAACAGCTGCACAGCCGAGGCTGCCGCTTCACGAGAGATAACATCCAGTTTTCAAGGTCCCGCACGGGAGGACTGGCCTCTGCAGTGCTGTAAGTTTTTCCTCCGAGATATGAAACCTGCAATCCTTTCCCAGGAAAGGCAAAGACACAGAAGAAAGGACTGAAGCCTAGAGAGAGGAGAGAGAGGAGATGCTAGAAGCTGAAAGCTCTTTTGTAAACCTATGGTGATGGACTCAGATATAGAAACTCCCTTTTAATTTCATTATAAGCTTTTTGGGGGGGAAAGAGCTTTCCAGCTGAGATGAAGATGATTTTGGATTTGTTTTTTCTCTTCTTCTTTTTTCCTGGACTGTTTCAAACCAAGGTGTAGGCCTGAGGTGAAATGCTAACCTTGGCCCCGATCTGATGAGAGGAGCTACCTACAGAAGGACGTTGAATTTTTTACTACAGGTTTTCTCTCTATTAGCGAGGGGATTTTATCCTGGAGATGGATGAAGAGAACTTTTGTTTTTCTGGAAGTGCTTGTCCTTAAAATTATACCCCCTGCAGCTAAAGGTGAATCCTTGAACACGGTTGTGGAAAAAGCTGTGGATCAAGGAAAAGGGGACTCTCACATATCAACAGAAAACCACCCCAGATGGCGGTCGTGCTGTGACGTGGATGCCAGGAGAAGATTGTTCTTGTGGAAAAGTTCCATAGCTGAGCAAAAGAGACTTCTCTCACTCAATGGACTGACATAAGATTGTTATAGAGGGGCAAACCAGCTGAATTGCTTTTAAGTTTGTGTCTTTATATTACAGGTGGATGGAGGAGGTGCCGGAGAAAAAGGGGGGTTAATTTGCTTTAATTCTTTTTTATTCCACTTTACTTTTAGTTGTAGTAATAAACTTCATTATATTCTTTAAGTTTGGTGCCTGCTTTGTATTCCTCCCTGTTCTTATCTCACAGAAAAGGGGAAAATGCGAATCAAACCACTACACGAATCTATGAGGGAATTAATGCTGTGAGAAGCAGGTATTTTTACTGCTGTACATTTGTGAAGTGTGTGCTTCTCCTGTAACATAGGGGTTCAGAGAATCTAAAATGTCTTTATTATATCAACTGTGGTTTTTTGAGGTTTTCCAAGATAATATTAAGAGAAAAAGCTCACATGGTGTTCATCTTTATAACGGTCTCTTCTCTTACCCATTTTCTTTAAGGAACTTCTCTAGGTGCACAAATAGCTCAAGGCCAATACATCACATTTGAAAATAGACCTCAAAGCAGAAGTTTGAAAAATGCCTTTCATCCTCATCCTTCTCCAATCTGACCATCACTCATGATCTTTTCTCTACTGAGGACATCTCACATTGTGGGGTTATATGCTGCACCTTCTGCCTCTGATATTCAGGTAGTGGTCTATTCACTCAAGCACTGTGGTGCCAAATTGGTACTTGTTAGCCATTACCACCACTGGAAGATCTTTTTGTCTCTGAACAGCTGCAGGACTGAGTACCTGAGTCCTTCAGAGAAGAATGGATACCACCCTGCAGCAAGGCTCCTGCACTGTAGCTCACTGGGGCTACGGTGGGTGACAGTTCAGGGCTGTGTCACGTGGAGCCGTGGTGAGAGCGCAGGTTTTCTGTACAGCCTGTGTCAGCAGTGCTCCCTGCTCTCTTCTCTCGCTGTCTGCTCCTTGGGACATCCCTGTGTGCTGCACCTCCCTTCCATGTATAGAATGGGAAGCCGATTTTCCGGTTCCAGGCAGTTGCACTGGTTATGGGCACTATAACTGTTTCTGAAGGCAATCTTCCTGGGAACCTGCCTGGCAAGATGTGCAAGTGCTCTTGGCCAAGGTCAAACAAGGTCCAGTTTTCCCTCTCATTGTACTCTCTGTATGGCAGTGGCAAAAGTAGGGGTCAAAGCAGTGAGGCACTAATACTCTTTACTTAATGCATGCTGAGCTAAATGCTGGAAGCTGTTGTCTGTGGTAACGCCTGGAGCAAAGAGGTTGCATCAGATGCCCATAGCAGGGCTGTGTCCCAGAGAACCCAGCATTCAAACTCTCACACAGATACCAAAGTAACAATGATTAAATGAATTGTTGGAGGAGGTGATGGGGTAAAGGAAGAGAGGTTAAGCTGGGACACAGGAAGAAAGAGAAATGGTCTTCTGCTGGCAGAGGATAGACTGGACCAACTATTCATTGTACAAGGCAATGAGACAAAAGACTTGATAGAATGAATGGTGTCTATTTTTAGTAGAAAGAAAATGGCTTCTGCATCTTTTACATAAGCAGGGGAGTGCTATACATCTTTGTTTAAAGTGAGGGATTCAGTCTACCTATCCAGTTCAGCCAAAATGCCAGTCGGTTTCACAGATATCTTTAGAGATAGATAGTGACTTGGAGATGTTGTTCCTGTGTCCTTTCTACCATATCCAGTAATGTCCCGGCAGCTGCAGCATGTTCTTCTGCAAACTCTGAGGATCGTGGGGAGGCCATGAGAGACCCATGGAAGGGTGTCAATTCCCTGCCTGTGTCATACAAGGCCTGGACTGCCCTTAGGGACAGCAACACTAGGTCTCACTTGCAGTGATGTGATGGGGCAAGGCAGGGGGCAGATCCCCAGCCAATCTGGATTTCAGTCTCAGAGGTGATAGTGCCGGCTGCGTGCACCAAAGTTGCTATCTTGTTACCATAACAACGTGGCACATCCTCTGCAGTCCAGGCACTCCATGCCTGGTGTGCAATGCTCAGCAGTTTCTCTAACAAGATCCACTTTTATTTTATTCTTGTATTATCCATTGTTTAGGATAGAGAAGGAACACAGCCGTTGGGTTTTCTGATGCATTTTGCCAGCTTGTCCTAAAACTCCCTCCTGGCTGCAAGGGAACGGAATGTCCAGATGGCACTGTTCTGCATTCGTATTTTGAAGATTTGGAAAATAAGTGCATGGCGTGTGTATATGCATGGACAGAAAACACATAAAAAAACAGTTTAGCATTTCTGGGAGTTAAATATCACGGTTATTCTTTTTGTGGATTTTACTCATTGTTAGTAATAGAAAATATTGCTGGGGTTTTAATAGTGCGGTGTCCGCACAGTATGAAGTGGCTGAAAGTTGGTCTGCTCTATCAGTAATGTGACATAAATTATTAGTGCAGACCATTCTTCACTATAAAGTTTAAACCCCCCAATTTTTTGTTAAAGATTCAGGGTCAGGAATAACATGTAAACAATACCTTTTATTCTCTGTGCTCGGTCTGTGCTTTCTTATTCTGCAGACATTGAAGAGTCATGGCACAGGAAAATGTGAAAGAAGACATTATTCCTGTTGTGTGACATCCCTAGTTCAGGAGGACTTCTGTGTGTGTAATGTTTCATACAGGCACAGTACTTTACCATTAAGTCAAATTGTTATTTTATTTACTACCTTGCTATTTGGTAGTACTTAAAGTAATTTCTATGGGACCTGACTTTCACCATAACTTCCAAAAAGACTAAGACCCTTTTATGAGGTGACTCCATTCATGTTTTAACACCTTGTCCTAAAATGCTCTGAGGGTTATTGCAAAGCAAGAATAACAGCAGGTTTCTTTTTAAAATAATGAGAAATGCATATTATGATTTTATTACACTTTTGCTGTGTGGGTAAAGTATTTTCCTGTTGACATTTCTGAGGGAGGCAAGAAAATTCTTGTTCAAAAGCAAGTTTATATGCAATGAGAAGCTGGAATAGCAACAGCAATCTTTGTAAATCCTAATGAAAACCATAATCCAGAGGAATAAATCTGCTTCATAACACTAAATCATTATAATTGGCACCTACTCTTTCAAAACTGCAGACCAGCAGCTCCAAAGTACCAACCCCCTGTTTAGGTATACCAGAGTCAAGAAATTTTCTCTCTCTGTGTATACATGTATCACCCACTTATGATTCCTAACTCAAGCATCAATGTCAGAACTTTAACCACAATGCCTTGAGGGCAGATGGTCAGCATATTATTTTACTATTCAGCTGAATCAGTGCTTCCTCCAGTTGATTTCTTCATTCAGAATGCTTTCCTGTGTGCCATTAAGCTAAACCAATCTCAAATCCTCACAGATAATAATAATTCCCTTTAAATATTTTGAAGAAAATTTTTGAATGACCCACCTTGAGTAAGAGGATGCATTTTTCTCCTGCAGTATATATCAGGTATTTAGTATTTTCTGACTTTGAGACAATAGTTTTCATATTTACAGCCTTGGTGGATTAGTAATGGGATGTTTGCTACATCATGTTGCACTTGTCAAATTCTGCCTCTATTATTAGCAGGAATCACTGCACAATATAGTAATTTGAGGCCAACAACAACAACAACAACATAAAAGTACGTATTTTCCATAATAGGAAACCTCTTTCTCCTGTGCGACCAAATTACAGTCTGCTAAAATCAACAGACAATAAACTAGCTAAATTTTGAAGACTTCTAGAGTAATTCTGTGCCTAAGCAGTCCAATAGTTAGGTGCTCGGTTTCCAAGTTCCAAAATGCTAACTTCATTTTTTTCAATCACATAATAATTAATTAATTGTACCAGAATAGACTTTTAAAAATTAAAACTGTGTTATCCTGACGTATTTTAGTATTTAGTATTTTGAGCATTGAATGAAATAGATGTACCAAATCTTTATTTTCTGATAAAAATGGGACAAAGGCCATGCACTCGAAAATACAGTGCTTAATTTCTTCAATGTTTATGCAATTGTTTCTTGATTTTGGGCAGCTATTCCATACTACTATTGGCAATAAGGGTCATGCTAGGAAAAAAAAAAGATAAAAAGATGGCCAGTAAGAAAATAAAAAGTGAATTCTCAACCTGTTTGCCTGAGAAAATTTAGCTAAGTTCAGGTTTTGGGAACAAAGGAAGTGTTAACACTCCTCTGGGCTGCTCTCCCACTGCAGCTAAGAAGCTGTGAAAAAATTGACTCTTTCAGGGCTTGAATGTGAATGAGTTGAACTTCTCCTGTAACTAGGAGATCTTTTCAGACAGAACCAAGCAGGTTTTCAGTTGGTCATATCCCATTCATTCCCTCACTCCTTATCCTCCACATGCTGATTCAGCCTGTAACAGAGTATGTTAAGGCTTTTGAAGTGTGATCAAAGATCCCACACTGGCTGCAGAGAGGTGGAAAAGAAGGAAGGCACCTTGTCTTTTGTGCTCATCCTAGTTGCAAACTGTACTGTTCCATCAGTGTCATCTAAACCAGAAGCAAAAAATGAAAATTCCTCTGGAACATGGAGGGTATTTTAGTTGTTCAATTATGACTAATCCAAGAGGCTGGATAATGCTAAATGATTTTATTCTTTCTGTTCATATGCTGATTGCTCCCCAATCTTAACTGATGCTTCTATCTAAAATGCCTTACAAGAAATATTGCTGAGTACACCTGCATCACTACTCACGTGGGAAGAAAAAATTACCTGGCTCATGTCTAACGGCCACACCTTATAAACCAGTGATGCATTTTGACATTTTTAGTCTTCCCATGTCATTGGAAAAATGAGGGAAGGGGAAAGCATCTTGTCATCAAAATGTTGTTCTCAAGATCAAAATATGATCAAAGGCCTCCTTTTTGTATGAGGTCCATGTAGTTCATCTGCCAGGAAGGAAAGACTTGCAGGGAAGGACTCTGCCCATGCCAAGTAATATTTTGAAGGAAACAGAAATATTTCTATAGTCTCTGGAGTGATAGTAGTAGCTTAAGGTACACCAGTAAAGCAGCCCTGGATAAACTATTACAGTTTTCAGTTAACAAACTCAAAATTATCATCAAGATACATTTTTCCATTAGGTCTGGTATCAGCTGGACAATGTCTATATTTTTGCCAATAGGTGCTCATCTATTTATGTTGACCCCTGAGAGTATTGGACATTCAGTTTTATATCAGGGAGGTAACCTTGATTTTTTTTTTTTTTTTAATCAAATACTAGGTCATGAGCCAATGACTCGAACATCACCTTCAACTCACCGCTGTTAGCCCACAACTTTTATGGACTTGTTGATATTTATATGTTTATTCCTGTTTTTCCACTCCTTCCACTTGTCCCTAAATTTCTGAGCAGGATAAGGTTTTTAGTTCTGTTCTTCTTTAGAACTACTCCTTACTTCTTGTGAGCAAGAAGAGATGGGTCCCATGCCTCTTTGCCATGCCACAAAGCTTTCCACAGGAGCAGCCCTTGAAAGGATATCATAAGGTCCTTGGTCGATGTGTGTATAAACGGATCCCTGTGCCTTTCTCTTTGCTTCACAGGCCATCTTCCTCAGTAGCAACCTCTTCTCCTGCCAGGGATTATAGAACCAGAAAAGGTTATGAAGGATATCTCTAACTGGACACTGGTGTAATTTTGCTGCCCAGCTCTTTTATTACTGAGAGATTCTCACTGTTCACATCTGATGTCAGTACTGACATGTACCAAGCTGACCAAAATGCTTTGACTAGTCAGCAGCACAGCACCCACAAGTTGGCATTTTTCACTTATCTCAGTGTTTTTTTCCTGCAGAGGAAAAAGCTAATGGTTTCTCTATAGCTTCTGATGCAGGGTAAGGGCTGCATTCCACTGTCAGTTCAATTCAATTCACACTACATCTTGTGATTGCATGTGCAGTGCAAAAATTATTATTTTTATGATCTGCAGCATGGCAAAAAGTGAGACTGGTGATCTGCAGCAAACTCTGCATCAAGCCTCACACTGGATTGTCCCAAGTCTGTGAAAGGTGGGCAAAGTTCTGGGCAAAGCCTGGGGTCTGCAGAGTTCTGTTTTCCTTCATAGTCTGTTATTTAAATGGCAGCTGATAATTGAGGTACAGAAATTGGCATTAAAGTGACTCATGATGTCAGCAAACTTTGCTGCTTGGAAATGTCACATTGCTACCATTACACAGAGAGAAATGGACCCAGCACTGTCTGGTGTATGCAGTCAATAAGGAGAATTGATCCCTGATCCTTTCCTGCCCTTTGCAGAATAGAAGTTCTTTTGACCAGGAGAGATAAGGAGAGGAAAAAACCCCATGTAGGTGCATTTATGTTTGGTAATAATTTTTATATAAAACAGAAATAAATATTTTTGTGACCTAAAACATAGTGGATGGAAATGTTTCCTGGTGTGAGTGATTAGAACAGCATGTAATAGTGTCTGACGAGCAACATGAATTCATTGACAACCAGCTGTTGAGTCTTACATATTTGATCTGTTTCTACTCCTTATGTTTTATTAATGCCATCCTTCAGTTCTAATAATGCCTGATTCTGTGCTTCTCAGTCAGCTACTGAGAAATTAATTTTCTGGGACTTGTTCCTAAGGAAGAAATGATGTGGGATTGAACCTGTCATTTCCGAGGAGCATTAACCAGGCTTTGGTCTTGGGAGAACTCTTTTAGATCCCTCCATGCAACACACTTTTTATAAGGATAATAACATACAGTAAGAAATATATTCTGTGAGCTTTGTAGCTTTATAATTTGCTATGCTGAAATCTGGTAGGAGAAATAGAACCACAGCTGGGACTCTGTGACTGTGCATGGGTGTGCGTGGGGCCAGGTAGGGAGGATGCAAGGACCCCCTACCCACTGCACAGCACTTAATGGACAGAAATGCAACTGATCACCAGCTGTGAGAATGTACTGTAGCTTTGTAGATTCAGTGCCTCTGGGTCTATGTGTAAACCATGAAGATCAGATCTCTGCTTAGCACAAAAAGTAAAGTAGAGACCAGGATGAAGCCTTGCTCACTCCCTGCACTTCCTTTGCTGCTAGAGGAAAACCTGAGGATGCTGAGAGGAAGCAGAGGAGCTTTGGCTCTGACTCCATCAGGTGGCCTGACCCCAGTGGGTGTGAGGATGGGTTTTGCTGCCTGTACAGCAGAGCATTCAACAATCAGCGCGTGGGCTGGTACACCCACACCCACACCGCCATCCAGAGCCTCTCCACAGCCCAGAGCCATTGCCAATGCCACAGACCCTGTCACCACGAGTGGAACTCCCTTTGGTCTGTCCTGATGTCTGCATACAGAATCATTAAAAAACATGCTGTGAGAGAAAGGACATATGGAGGCAGGAACCATGGCCTGACCTGATGAACTTTTCATATCATTTAGGCTGCTTTAGCTGCAGCCAGGCTTGGCAGAGAGGGAGTGCATATAGTTCTAAGAGGTTTTTTATGCCTCCTTCCTTCCTTCCTTCCTTCCTTCCTTCCTTCCTTCCTTCCTTCCTTCTTTAAAGCTCTTCTTAC
>VYZQ01033930.1:2795-15566 GCA_013400655.1 Mystacornis crossleyi | reverse complement strand
GGGGGTATGGGGAATGGGGGTTGTGGTCAGTTCATGATATTTCATCTCTGCTGCTCCTTCCTTCTCCCACTCTTCCCCTGCTCCAGTGTGGGGTTCCTACCACCGGATACAGTCCTTCATGAACTGCTCCAGGGTGGGTCCATCCCATGGGCTGCAGTTCTTCACGAACTGCTCCAGCTTTGGTAATACCAGTCAAAGTTTACAGCGATCAGCACAGAAATGAAGACCAGCACATTTCCCTACAGGGCAATGACTAAGATGTAAGTGAAGTGGTAGGCAAGAGACGGTGTCAACTTCTGACTTTATGCTGGCACCATATATGTGTTAAATCTGGTGAAATTATGAAGAAATGTGTTTCTTCAAGAAGGATGGCCCTCAAAAACATCATGTCTTCCTTACCTTAATTAGAGAGATCACTCCATCCCGTGTGATGACTTAATCTCATGCTTGAGGATAGTATCATATAGTCATTTAGGACCATGGGCTTTATGAGGAAAGGCTGGAAGAACTGGAACACTGCAATTTATAAGGGATAGCAAGAAGGAAAATCTGAGAAAGGAATAATGTGTTTTTGTTTAGACGTTTGACGGTGATAGATGTTGGATAATGTTGCTTTCCAGACCACAGTTGCTGCAAGGCAGTAAAGTTCATTTTTTTCTGGCAGGCCATAGCTAGAGCTTTGTTTGAAACATTGTTTCTTGCTTATGCTGTTAAGTAGAAACTTAGTAAGCATCCATATTTTTACAGTCCTAAAGCTCTATCTGGTCTGAGGTTTAGCAGATATACGTATCTCTCTGGAGAGAGAGTCAGTTCTTGTTGGAAAGCTGCTCATAATTTTCTTTGCGTATTTTATATATATCTCAAACTAGGAACATGCCTAATAAAAACCTGGTACCGTTTTATAATTAGAGCTATGTTCAAATAATCTTTTCTAGAAAGGCGTTTAAACTTTGAAAATAGTGCTGATTTCCTAGCATGAACATGGGAGATAATTTAGCAAAAATCTTCTATTTTCTAGAATTGTACATCTTCAAAATGTATCCTTTTCCATAATATTTGGTTCTGAAATCTGAACTTTTGTTTCAAGAGAAGGTGGTCTCTTGACT
Source organism: Mystacornis crossleyi (assembly GCA_013400655.1). Classification (NCBI taxonomy): domain Eukaryota; kingdom Metazoa; phylum Chordata; class Aves; order Passeriformes; family Timaliidae; genus Mystacornis; species Mystacornis crossleyi. Next base: position 14,460 of record VYZQ01033930.1, on the reverse strand, counting down.
CTTATTGCTACAAAGACAGTCTTAAAAAATGTGAAGGGAAGTGTGCCTTCCTTCATAATCTTGACAAGGTGAAATATGAGAACCTCATTTGAGAGGTTATTAACTCCAAAATTTAGTGCTTTGATAATTTTAAGCCTTGCTCAACTACTTCACAAAGGACAGTGCTGTCCTTTTTAGTGGATGCTGCTTCTTTGCTGGCCTGTACTATCATCATTAATAGCTATATTGATTCAGTCATTCATTTTTATATTTAATTCATTACAAAGTTCAACAACTGAAGAGGTTACATAATCCAGAAATCTCAGCACTAAATTGGAAGTTGGAAGAAGGAAGCAATAAAATGCAAGGTACCCTTGCTTTCTTTTTATCACAGGAGTTGTCTTTGTTTTCTTGGCATTTCTGACATATTTTACACACTGTCATTTGGTAGCTTTTGAATTTTGTTCTTCCCCTCCATCTCTACATGTTGCTGCCAGGAATTTTTTGTTTGTTTGTTTTGACAGTGTTATTGGCTCTATGCCATCAGATTCCTGCAATACAGCAGTAATAGGAAACCAGTGACTACATAGGAAGGCTTGGGCGAAGCAGAGAAAACAGCATTATTTTCCATGTTTTTGCAGTTACAGAGCTCTGATGCATTCACTAGTGCTATTTATATATGTGCCACTAAACAGTCAGTAATATCTCAGTTTTAAAATAAAACATGGCTTAAAAATTCTCTAATAAAATCCAAATGCACTGAAATGTGAAAAAGAGTTTCTTTTGTGTAAACATACTTCCTTTTGATTTCAAAGACTACTATCTCCTGATGATGGAGCTGAGGGAAGTAATTGCTTGCAAAGCAGATCTATGACAGTTCTTCTTCCAAAGTGTAAAGCTTTGGAAGGGATAGGAAATGGAGGTAGGTGGACATTTGAATCTTAAATCATGTGGAATATCAATAGATAGGCTGAAGTGTTAGAGAAGAGGATCTCGGGGGATGAGAAATGGAACAGGTAGTTTACATTACCTGCAAGTGTGGGCTGGCTTTCTTCAGGTTGGTAATGGGAGTCAGTGCTGTGAGGTAAAGGATGCTTCTAGTACACAATGTTTCTCATGCCTGGACACTTCACAGAGTGGGCAGGCGGCACATAAGCATCCACGCTGGCCTTGGTTCCCTAGGAAGGACTGACAAGGCTGGAGTAACCTATTTTGAGGACATGCTTGGAAGAACTCCATGGTGGATAACCTGTGCCTGAAGCATGGGGATTGTCTGCTTAATGGAGAAGTGCATGGGGAGAAATGCAAAACGTATCTAGGAAGAGATAACTCCAGCATGATCCTACTGTCACCTCTGGATTTCAAAAAAATCCGATAGCTACTACTTCTAAGAACACAGAATTAATCCCCTTCTATTACAGGCAGAAGAGTATCACATTATGTATACTAACTTGAAGTTCTCTTTATAACTTGCTTCATTTGCAAATCACATCATTCCATTTCCATAACATGCAAACCAAAGCTCCTGAGTGAAATATGTTGTTTTAAGAAAAGGTGGACAGCAAAATAAATCAAGTATGAGGAGGTGGTTGTTCCATGGCTCTTCTCCTTTGGAGAACATACAGTAATGAGACTTAGAAAAGGGGGAGGCAAGGCTTGCAGTAATGTGTGGTGGTGGCTGACAACCAAAGCATGAAGACTAAAGGGACCCATGTTTTCAATTACCCATGTCCAAGATCAGGCCTTGAAAATACGAGATAGTCTCCATGTAAACTATGCATAATCTTTGCCAATCTGTGTCAAAATGAGACATTATCACAATGTGCATTGGAATGGGTTGCCAGAGGCAAATGCTTGTGTGATAACTCCCCTAAGTGAATAAAGAAAAAGCCAAACTTGCACGGTGTCAGCTGTAACATTTCATTTGTTGGCAAACATTTTCCATTTGGGAAGCGTGCTTTGCAAGTGTCAGAAACACACCCTTTACACCCAAGAAGAAGGGACAGAGAAATGGAACACATTAGGCTATATATTTTTGTTTGGTTCTAATATTTTTTCTAAGTCTTTTTCTTTTGGGGATCTTTATCACTCATGTATATAAATTTTCACTAATTTAATACATTGCTAGTCATCAGAGGTACACAGTACTGCAAAGTCTAAATGTGTATCTGAATTGGTTTTTCTGTGATATTTTAATGATCTGTTACAGTCATCTATACATTTTTCCATATGGATGTCTTTTAGTGGTAGGAATAATAAAGTATTTGAGTTGTACCTGAATCAAAGATGGATTCTGCTGATAAGGGAAATCCAAAAAAGCTTAATTATAGCTTAATATTGACTGGCAGGTATATCTGACCCTAGACATAGTACAGAGTATCTTGTGGATGCTGCAGGTGTTTACTCTCCATTCCGGGAGGTGCAGCTGGTGAAAATGCCTTGTCTTTGAAGACATGACAGGTTCCTCAGTTGCAATGAGCTAAATTTGCTAAGCTTGTTGATTCATGTGCAGTATTGTGCTGGAACATTCTCCTAAATTGAAATCAATTTTTTAGATGTAGTCTGACAAATTTTCTGCGTGGAAGTACGTATTTTCTCTGCATCTAGGTTCCAGTTTCAGAAGCTCCATACTGGTCTGAAGTCTATGGTCTCTGACAGCTGTTAGACTGCAGACCTCTCAGTCATGGTCACAGTAGGAAAATGGCACTTTCTTTGAGATAAATCTTGGTTATTAAGTAGTTGCCATGACTGACGTATTGCCCTTTCTAGCCCCTGTGAACATCTCAGTGTGTGATTTGGCTTTACACATAACACGGTTTGAGTAGAGGCTGTGTTCAGTAGGGGCAGTCCCACACTTCCTCCATCTCATCTGTTTCTCTGGCTTACGTTCTACTGGGTTGAGCAATCTGTGAGCACAGAGTGAGTCAGTTCAGCCAACTGATTGGATCGAGAATCTTCTTTCTGCAGATTAATCTTCTGCCAGGCAGGTCACTGCACCAGCTGGTGCTGGGGTCGCATGGTAGCTGCTTCTGATGCTGGGGAGGAGTCTGGTGGGAGAGTGCTTCTTTCCATGGCAGCCCATGGCTTCACCAGCCTGGGTGTAACTTTGTACTGAATTTCAGCATTGGTGCCTGGATTCTGAAGCCTGGTGAGTGGATTTAATGCAGTCATTTTTTATGCAATTCATGCTGGACTGGTTTTCAGTCTCCAGAAACACTGAACTGTAACTGCCAACAAGCTCTGAAATTGCATTAGTCTTTATGGAGGGGTTTTTGTCTTTACATATTGTGTGATTACAAGCTAAAATGAAAACTGTTAAAGTGTTTTTTTTTCTCTATTCAGTGCTACCTGTATTTGTCAAGGTACTGATGTAAAGTTAACTAGTCTGTGGTGACCTGGATTCACGGTGCATTTTTCTAAGTTTTATTCTCAGAAAGGGTTTTCTGTGGCCCATGGACATCTCCTCTGTTTATTTTTGTGTTGGTTATTATCATATTCCTTCCCATAAGCAAGTAAGGAGAATTAATGTAAGCAGGTGGCCTTTTGTGTTGCATGAGAGACGAGGGAAGTGCTCTTTCAGTACAGACCTGCGCAAGCTCTCCTGCAGCGCTTTCCAGAGCAGCAATTACAGGCAACCATCACAGACAAGCACTTTACAGAACACAGAGATAAAGCAGCTGTTCGCTCAAGGCAGCTCCTGAGCCCAGATAGGAACTTTCCTTCGGATCCCTGGGAAGTCCTGAGATCACTGTTTAGGGTGATTGGTAGACTGTAGATCCAGGTCTTTCCCTGCAGGATGGACGATGCCACAAAGTTTTGGGGTACATTACTCCAACATTTGGTCCCATTTTAAAACCTCCTTATTAGGTTTTTGGTGGAAAAGGAGAGAGAATGAACTTGTTTTGCCTTATGACTCTGGAAATTTATTCCTTTCTTTCTCCCTTACCAATTTTGTTTTTCTCTTCCATTAATGCTTTTATCACTTATTGTAACAATTCTTGCCATCCACTTTTCTTATTTGTGTTGGTATTCATTCCTTTAATTTGATGTTAAGGCATTTCACTTTACTTCCAAAGCCCTCCTAGTGGTGTATGGATTACTGCCTTTATGATGCCCGTTATGAAACGCTTTTGCAAAAACTTTCATGTTAGCACTCAAGTGTTTCCTCCAGCCCTTATTTGGTGGCAGTCCCATAAGTATCTGCAAACGTGTTTTGGGGGTGTGTGGTGTGTACGTTTGTTTTCCCTCTGATTCCTCCTCTGTTGTAATGTTTTAAAACCCATGGCATGTTGTCTTGGCTAGCTGTCAGGCATATCCTTTCTCGGTTATTTCAGTCCCTCTTTCTTTCCCCTCCTTTCTCATCTCCTCCCACATGTAAGCTCTTTAAGACAGGAAAATTAATTTTGATTTCTTTTGAAGACAGTAAAGCCCATTGGGTGCTTAGTCTGTGATAAGGACCACTTAGTTGCTTAGGCATGTATTACTAACTGATACCCATAGTCCGTGGAAACTTTTTCTGCAGTGCCTGTTCCTCAGCCTTAGTACTTTATTTTCCTTCCAGCAGATTTTTTACCCCAATCCAACAATTACCTCTATTCTCATTTATATAAATTTTGGAAAACAGTCCCAGCACAAAAAAGTGAAAAATTATTTCACCCAAAGTGAAAAAAAAAAATTCAAAATCAAGTATCTTGTGTGTTCTTGGTTTGTTATAATCTTAATTAATAATGGTAACCTAATTACAGTCATTGTGATTGGAAGCTCTCTCTTACAGAATATGATGTTTACTACATGTATGAAAAACATGCTGTAGAAGTAGAAGTAGGATTTTGAAGCTGACAAGCTGTGCTTGAATAACCCAGCTGAATAAATGATCTCTCTCATTCTTGGGATGGCAAGTTTATCTCACCCTCTCAGATTTCTCTTTTCTCTCAATTTTGTCATCTTCTTCTTCTCAGTAACAATATCACAATATTCCTCCTCTTCTCTTAGCATTAATTGTCACAGTTCTATACTATAGATATATATTTCTAAGGTCATAATTGCGCTTTTAAAATTGTCATTGCTATTTAGTGAAATGTGTCAAATAGCTTAATGAAAAGTTGTCTTAAAGGGCATGGGCTTTTAATATAATTCGAAAAAATGTGAAAAATTTTTATGACTAAAACATAGTTAATAGAGAACAACTTTGTAAAACTAAGAACAAGATCAACTCAAAAACTATTCTCTGAAATAAGAAGCAATTTGAAATCAGCATGTATGTAATGGAGAGTAGAAATCAATTCTTCAATTAAGACCAAGTTATTTCTAGTAAAAACTAGTAATAAAACAATCTTTTCCTCTTTTCTTCTTCTTTTTTATATAAGGGATGCTGTTTTACTGTTATCACTGTACTTGCCTTATACAAGTATGAAATCAAAATTTTCATTCAGCGAGTGCTGCTTAAGGCTCTGAACCCTGGAAAATCCCATATTTAACCTGAAGCACTTATGTAAGAAAATATCAGTAAAAAAGCTTAACTGCCTAGTATATCAGTATAAAAATGTAATTTTAAATCTATGTGAAATACATTGCTGGATTTGGAACCAAATCTTGGACAATATCAGATGATGCCAAAATGCTGATCAATTAACAAAGACTGTGGATAATTGCAAAATTAGCCAAGAACTGTGAGATATGTTAGGTGATTTCCCAGGGCAGTGTTGTTTATTTTATGAAGATGGTATTTGCTTAAGATTTTTATATGCATATATATTTGCTCTTTTTTATCCTTTCATGCCCTTAGGACATCTTATAATCCTTTAGGTTGTCCTTTGCTTCAGTTTTCCTGTCCTGTCCTGTCCTGTCCTGTCCTGTCCTGTCCTCTCCTCTCCTCTCCTCTCCTCATTCTCACTTGAATTTTAATTGCATGAAATAAACTTTGGATGCATGCAATGCTGATTCCACTCTTTAGTTCAAGACAGTCTTTCTTGCTTAATACAATGAAAGTGAAATGTTCTCCACTTGACTTCCAAAGACCTTTCTGATGTGTTGCACACTCTTCCCTGATGTTGTGTACTCTGTATTTCATAGTATCTGTTTCACTGCCCAATATTATTTCATTCTCTTTGCTGATCTCCATGTTCTACTTGTTTCTTCTTACCTATCTGGTTGTTATAAAACCTCTCTTTTCCTCTGGGAAACAGCAGCTGCTCAAGTTCAGTAATTAACTGATGCACACCAGATCAAAGAGCTGAAGATGGGTCTTTAATCTGAAAGTTCATTCAATTGCAGTGTATGAAACACTCCTGAAACTTCCTGGATCAAAACACTGAGATGGTTGCCTCATGCTATTTTTTCATTATGCTCAGGTATCTACTTGTAAAGAATCCAGATATTGACACAAATCACCCAAATACTTGAGCAAGGATTGGAAGATCACTCCCACGCGTATGATAGGGACAGTGCTGGATGGAAAATACATTTGCCTTGTGATTTCTATGCCAAGGGGAAATCTATTTCCTAGAGTCACTGACTTTCTAACCAAGGCATTGACTCCTTAACTGAGGCTACTTCTCTCCTTCCTGCCCCAGACATCCTGGGGATTCTGGACTGAAAAATGTGGCTACAGGTAGAGGCAGAATTTCAAAAATTGTATGAACATGAGTGGCTTGAGCCTTGCAAAAAGCATGTGCATTGAAGTGCAGAGAAGATTTTTAAGACAGTCCTCCATGAGCAGCACCTGTCCAGTGGCGTTTTCCATCATCAGTCAGTATAGCTCTAATTGTGGTTTAGGTTAATGGAGGCTTCAGTCATGAACAAGACAACTGTAATAATATCATACATCTTTTTTCTATCACATTCCCTGCACAGCAGAGCTCTTCCCACAATTTCTTTCCCTTTTAATCCAGCTTATCCATGTTTTCAGGCTATAAAATTCATCCTTGACTAATAATACTGATAGAGAAAAGACCATGTTTAATGCAGTTCTCTGGTTGAAACATTAGACACTCTTTTTCAGCTTCCAGGAAGAAATAAAACAAAACGATGTTGAAATCATTTGTGACAAAGCAGGAAATGGCTTGGGCATGCTTTCTTACTCTTGTCCTCAAAAATGCTTATGTTCTTCTGCTTATTGTATGTTGCCTTATCAGCATGAGGATTAAACTTTGCAATGAATAAATTATGAGGGAAAAAATATACTGCTGTCCAAGAATAACCAGTCTTATTGAATACTGCATTCAGGGGGATGCTCAAGCAGTATTAGAGGTAGTTTCTGACTTCTGTAGTGTATTGTTGTAAGATAAGAGTACTGTCCCTCTGACTTCTTGTTCTCCACTGTTACTGCTGTGTTCTTTGTGTAAAGCCATTGAAAAATTATAGCTCCATGTGAAGCATTTGCTAAAATGATTGGTATACAGATAAATAATTTGTGGAAGAGATCGAGAGATCCCCACAGAAAATGGACATAGATTGAAAATTCCTTTTAATAGCGAAATTTTTCTGGCCAGATGTGTTCCTGAGGTACTGGCATTCCAAACTTAGCATATGTATAAGTTTAACCTGTGTGCAAGGATTTTGACAGTAAAAGTTTGTTCCTGTCACTATCCCTGGGAGCAGCAAGGCTCAGCCACACGTGATTAGACACAGGGACCCAATGTCTTTGTGGGCTGGACCCCAAAGGGTACCTCCCCACCACATCGCTATCAGCTGTATCAGTGTAGGAATTACTGCTCTGTCCTTTGAGGAAGACTAAGAGGGCAATACTTCTAAACCAAACTGTTCTATGATTCTGTGATGTACCTGCTTTCCCTCCCATGGAGCTTTTAAGCAACAAGACTCAGCCCAGGCTGGGGGGGCTTCATGGCTGTAAGAAGTTTCATTGGGGGTTGGCCTCTTCTCTCAAGCAACTAGCAAAAACACAAAGGGAAATGGCCTCATGTTGCACCAAGGGAGGTTCAGGGTGGATATTGGGAAAGATTTCTTAATTGAAAGGGTGGTTAAACATTGAAGCAGGCTCCCCAAGGAAGTGGTGGCATTACTTGGAAGTGCTCAAATAATGAATGGACATGGCACTCTGTGATATGGTTTAGCAGGCGTGGTGGTTTTCAGTTGGAGGTTGAACTGGATGGTCTTGGAGGTTTTTTCCAAATTTGTTGATTCTATTCTATTACACTGGAGGGTTGAATGCTTTCAGATGGCTTCACCCTGCAGGTTTCCTCAAGACAGGGAAGCTTGACCAGCTGACTGGGGTCCCACCTTTAAGGGATATCCAAAGCTGTGCACCATGCTCTCTAGCTCAGAAGATTGTGTATGGGCAGTAGAATGTCCTGGCTTAAACCCAGGTGAAAACCCACATTGATATCTACAATGAGAACAGTCAGAAGAAACATTTGTCAAGGGGAAGCAGCCCCACTGAGGGCAGTGGCAAGGAAGGAATTGCGCATGTGGTCTGTGCTTTGCAGTCACTGAGAGGCAGCAGGCACCCTCTGAAGTTCACAGCTGCTACCTCTAAATCTTGCTTGTGTTTCCCTGTGGTCTTACTCTGGGACTCTGCTTCCTACAAGTAGTGCTCACCCCTCATGTGATGCAGGGGCACATGGAGAGAGAAAGGAGACATTCCTGGTACTGGAGAGAAGCATCATGCTACAGCTTGGATCACAGCTAGTGTTTTCCAAGAGGGAGTTGGACCCATGACCCCATCTGTCCAATCTTGCGAGACAGCAGCCTTTCCCCAGTGATTTTAATCATGAAGGAAAGAGACCATTTAACATTCTTCCTCTGTGCCCTGGAGTCTTTGTTGATAGGCCAGAAATATCTAGCCTTCAATGCTTTCCAATGCAAATTTGGTTTATTTGTTACTGCCAAAATATGTGCTGTTTTGTTTACATTTGGAGAATTGTGGCTTTATACAAATTATCATCACTTCCAAGTAAAATAACCTATTCCTTGATAATGCTTTCAAACTTCAAAGATAAACTGAGGGGCTGGAAGTGTCAATATGTTATTAATTTTACAGTGGCAAGTTCCTGGCACCAGTCATTCAGATGCAGAGCTGTGATAAAGTGGAGCAGTATAAAATTATAGCAAGTTCAAGGTAGATATAGTACCTCATTCACAGTATCTTCAGGCAAAATACTGAGATGAAATTGGTGAACTTTTGTGGATTGCTTGTTAATCACAGCAGTGGAACGAGTTGATAAAATAACCTGCCCTTGCAAGGTAGGGTGTAGCCATTTGTTTCTATCTTGTCATTCATGCAGTTTGTTCAAGAAGTAGCTTTTAAAAAATGAATTAAAATTGAGGCAAGAAGTAGGTAGTGCAGATGTAACTTGTAAATTGCAGCAATGCCCATTTCACAGGGGCAGGGGAGACAAAATGCACTTTCATTTTCCCCCCAATCATACTTGATGAAGATGAACCAGATTTGTGAGATTATAGACAGGAAAATAGCTCTGAGGGAAGGGTATCACCTTGCCTTGCATACTGACCGCCCAGAGTGCTGAACTGCATTTTCTCATGTCCATGGAGGAAAGGAAGATTGCACCACAGCGCTGGCAGTGGAGTAGCAGGCTTCAAAGACTGGCTTTGTATGTCTCTCCTCGTGTGTTATACTGAAGTCTTTTTACATATACTGGCATCTCTTTTCAAGCAAATTTAATGTGAAAAGTCCGTATTTCAGAGCCTCACTGAAGCAATGTGATTTTTCTGCATAGTTACCTTTCACCTGTGACTGCCACTATAATAAATCCCAGTTCATTATGGCAGTCAGAATGCTCTTTCTCAGGTTGCTGAGCCTCTCTGGTGTGTTGCTGCTACCTGGAGTGAGAGCCATGCTCCTGTTCTGCCCTGTCCCATTCCCATGACTTCACCATCTATCCCTTTCTTGGAGTGGCTGTGCTGCTTTTTGACACTACTAGACTATTTAGTCCATGGAAATGGCAGAAGACTCCAATGTTTCCTGCATGAAGTGGTTTTGTGACATTTTGATGTTCACACACAGTGCTTGCTCTCGTTGAGCAGACAGTGACGAGAGAGGAGGTGGCCTGAGGAGCCCACCTTACCTGGTGGGCCCCTGTATTGCTCACCCAACTCACCTGATTTCAGCTGCCTCTGCTGAGGTCAGCTCGGTCCACCTGACATGCGAGCCCTGTAGCGGTGTCCAAGCAGGGCACGGAGGTGGGCACAGAGAGACCGTGCGTTGCTCTGGCAGTGCTTGTACAGAAACGGGTCGGACCCCTTCCTGAAAGTATTCCCATCTCCTTCTCTAAACTGCAGCAAATACAAATGATAACTCTTTGTCTGTGCACTTGAGGAAGAGCCCCAGACTGCTCCTATCTCTACAGCCGAGGAGGGAAGCACGTGTCACGCTGAGGAGAGTGCGGGTGGGGCGTGCAGGGGGGACTGGGAATAGCCGCTCTCGCTCTTCTGATGCATTTGGAGGACATGGAGGAGTACTATGCAAGAGACTGTCCTGAGAAGCATTTGTGTTGAGAGCTCATGTTGAATTTACAGTACAGGCAGCGCAAAAAGTGTACTTTGATTTGCAAATGGCTGCATTCTATATGCAAATGACTGAAAAGAAGATAAATGTGGAACCCCACAAAGTTGCTTTTAGTTAACGTCAGAATGGAATCCAATTTTAATGAATACAGCCTAAACTTTTAAAGAGCTTTCACTTAATTGGAAAAATGTTTATTTGCTGTGTTCATCTTTTTTTTCTTAATGAATATTTGAGATGTGCTTGAAACATATTGCATAACATCAGTAAACATTTTACATTAGCAATATGTCTGGATTTGTGTGTGTTTGAATAAGTTTACTTCCCTGTTTTTATACCGGACTGTAATGCAGAAACTCTATTATCCATCTTGCAGCCTGCAAAATAAGCAACAATTTAATGACTTGCTGGGACTAATTAAAAATGAGTCTTGCTGTTCACTCCTTACTTTCACATAGACAAATTTGGAAGTAGTACATCAAAACTTTAGACAGCTTCTTATTCTTTTATACATTCCACCTGATCTGTGAAAATAGCCTGCTTACTGCAGAGACTTTCAGGTGGGAAAGCTTTTCTCCTCTTTACAAGTCTGTGAGGCCAGTGTGCAGCTGTTCACAAAGGGAGACAAGTTGCTCCCAGTCTGGTAGAGCAGAATCTCAGCTGGGTTTTCCAGAAGGTAAGCCCAGGGCATATGGCTCTGTAAGGGGCTGGACACAGTGGGAAAATTGCTTTTTTATGAACAAATGCAGCTGAGAGTGTGACAGGATGGTTTGTAATGTTGAGAAGGCAGAGGTCCAAAGGGCAAGAGATTGTAGCCAAGAATGGTATTTGGAAAACTTGTGTGTTGAAATGCTACAGAAGTGGTAATAGCAGAGGATTTTCATAGACAAAGGGATTCACTACTTAGATTTTTGTATGTCTGTGGTCCTAATTTAAATGACAGGAGATGAGAATATGAAGGTTAAACATATTCCCTCTTCACCACCCTCCCTTGCCTTTGGTAGGTGTGGTTTTTTGGGGGGGGGTTGGTTTTTTTGTTTGTTTGTTTGTTTGTGGGGGTTTTTTGTGTGATTCTTTCTACAAGGAGTTTTAGGAGAGCTTTGTATAGAAACAGTTGCAGAGGTGTACTAAATATCTTGACTGCTTTCTGATTGGCTCTAGTTAGTAATTATAGCACCCTTTGCAGTTAGGTCATTTTTTTTCAGT
>VYZQ01033929.1:7961-30574 GCA_013400655.1 Mystacornis crossleyi | reverse complement strand
CCATACTCCTGCCCCTCCTCCTCTTCCTCGCCCTTGGCCTCGGCGCGGCCCTGGAGCTGCTCCACCACCCGGCACAGCACCGTGTTCTTCTGCAGCTGCGGGCGGCCCGCGAAGGTGGCCCGGCACTGGGGGCAGCTGAAGCCCCCCGAGAGCCCGGCCCAGCTGAGCTCCAAGCAGGAGGCGCAGAAGTTGTGCCCGCAGGGCACCGTCACGGGGGTGCTGAAGAGACAGAGGCAGATGGAGCAGGTGAGCTCCTCCTCCAGCCCCGACAGGCCCGACTCCGACTCCTGCGCCGCCATCGCCCCGTCCGCAGCTGGCCCAAAAGCCAGAGACAAAACTGGGCTCGGAGAAACGAAACTATGGCTGGGGCTTTCCGGAAAACTACGTGTCCCGTCCCCGCCCCGACGGGAGGGGCGGCAGCCGGGGGACGGACCCTGCGGCACCCGCCCATGTCTGGGGCCGGGCAGCCCCGCGATGCCGGAGGTTCTGCCCTGCGGAACGGGACCCCCGGGGCGCGGACGGGACCCCGGCGTGGGGGCGCGATCCCCAGGGTGAACTCCGCGCCCTCCACGCGCGGGGCTGTGGGCGGGCCGGGCCGGGGGCTCCGAGCCGGGGGTCGGCGGAGCGTCACCCGGAAGCCTCGGCGTTGGTTCTGAACCGCAGCGGAGCATTTGGGGAGCGGTGCCCACCCGCGCTGCCGCCCCCGCTCCCGGCCGGCCGCCGGTACAAGGGAATTCGGGACAGCCAGCGCTATCCGGCCGCCGCCGCGGTCACCGCGCCCGCGGGCTCCGCCCGGGGCTCAGGAATGGTGTGAACCCCAAATCCCGCCGAGCACCGGCCCAGCTGCTCCGAGATATGAGTAACCCGGCTGCTGGAGATCCTACGGACTCACAGAACGGTTTGGGTTGGAAAGGATCTTAAAAATCATCTGTTTGCGACAGCTGTTGTCAGTGAAATGTTTTTAAAGCACACAGGTTACTGCATTGTGAATGGGGAAACCATCTCAACAGAAAATGCCCCCTCAGTTTTCTTTTTCTCGGTCTAACTGTTCAATAATCACTGTTTCTAACAGGAACATTGATGCTGAATAGCAACATGGCAAGTACTCCTGTCTTAACTAACCTGACCCCAAATTCTTCCAGTGGTCTCTTCCTCCTCCCTCTTCTGCCCTGTCTGCTGATGTCCTAGGGACTTCCTCACGGCCCTCTGTACTTCCACCCATGCTGGCAGCAGGGATGAAATGAAGCAGCCTGGCATAACGTCTGTGACCTCCCAACAATTTAAACAGAGCCTGACGGGCTGCAGCAGAAGGAGCCGTGTGCTCTCAACTCTTGTCCAGTGGGCAAAGAACACCTTGTGTGGAGAACTGCTGAGGTTCCCTTTAATGTCATTTAAAAGTATTAGCAGGCAATCTTGTTGGCCTTAGTCTTCAGGGATTTCCAAGAATGTTCAGGAATTGTATAAAGCACTCAAAAAAAGTGATGGTGGGTGGTCTGTTACAACTGAAACCAGCTCCTAGCCAGTTCTTTTGGAAGATTAAATTGAATCTGGACAATCATTGTAAGCTTATGTTGCACAAGTAATGTGGACTTGTACCTACATCAGTTATCCCTCCAGCCTTGTAACACTCCTTCAGGATAAGCTGCAGAGGGGTTGTGTGTCACAGGGCTCTGAGTCACTGCTTAGTAACAGATACAGGTGCAGAAAGGACAATGGAAGCATTTGGAGCTGCAGGGCTGTGACAGGAGCAAAAGTTCAGGGATCAGCTCTGTCATATGCTGGAGGGTGGAGGAGTTTCTAGGAGATGGGCGCAGTGCCACAGGTTTACAGCACGGCTGGGATGAGCTGATCAGGACTTTGGAACTGCTGCCAGACGAAACGCAAACACCTGACAGGGGCTGGCTGACTGTGACTGCAAAGGAACGTTCTTAGAGAGCTGTGCTCTGCATGAGATGGGACCAGCTCTTAATGTCTGCATTTTTTATTTCTCCATAGGTGAACGAACACCCTGGGCTTATCTGGACTAAGCCTCTGTCATCTTTCAAAGACTCAGCACCTTCACTGTATTTTCTGCAGCACTCACGTGGTATGAACTGATACAGACAAAGGTATGCAAATGAAAGGGGTAAATATACATCCTCACAATTGTAGCTTTTGCTTCTGGAGCATAGCAGAGGATGTTTGGAGCTCAGATGAGCAATTTAAATTTCCCATTGTCAAAGAGGGCTTGAAATTCTGGTTTTGAGGAAGCCCAACCACTCCTGTTGTCTAAGAGACAATAAAATTTTAACATAAAAATTTACTGCTACCATTTAAATAGCTACTGAAGTTATTACTCTCTTTTGCTTGCAAGTGCTTGAGAATGTCCTGTGATTCTGACTAAATATAACCCTTTGCCCAGACACTGCACATTCAAAGTGCCCCACAGAGCCCAAGCAGGGCTTTAGAAGCATAGTGCAAGAAATTGTACCTCGTGTTCCTGCTCCCAGCAAAGGGGCTGGTGAGACAGGAAAGCCCCAGGCACAGAAAGGCAGCAGTGAGGGTTTGTTCAGCATTTCACCACCTCCCTGTAGGATTCACGTGGACATTGTCCCATCCCAGGTTCCTCAGAGCAGCCCCAGGAGGTGGATGGGACAGGGAGGGCTCTCAGCAGCTCCCTCGGGCTGCCTTCCCTTGGTCTGATTTGAATTGGGCAGTGAAGCAGGAGCTTCACTCAAACTTGGTAACAATGGGTAAATAAAACTCAAGATTTTACCTTCTAAACATCGTTTCTCAGGGGTGTATTTGTTTTCCAGCATCACCTGTCTCCAGAGTGACTCTGCATCCATTTAATTCACGGCCAAAATGCACAGTTGGCAACAGAACAAGAGGTGCTGTGAAACATTTGCACTTAGCTTTTGCAGCTTCCTAAGAATTAAAAAGGAACAGTTTCCCTTAGAAAAACAATCTTTCCATTAATCCCCACGGAGCATGATTGTGCCTGACATCTTCTCATCCAGTTTGCAAGAACAGCCACACATGAATCTAACTGAACTTTTCTCTAAAAAAACAAATCCTACCATGAAATAATGGCATCTGAAGAGACCCACAATACACAAGTTCAATTTACTTGTATAAAAATGATTCCTTCACAAACAAGACGTTTTAGTAGGACTGATGCAAAAATGCACAGTATTTTAATGGATTCATGCACTAGGTCAGAGTACACGACAGCTAAACCATAATGTACAATTTTTCAGGTGTTTATTTGTATCTAGGCTTTTTTTTTCCATGTCTTCTCTGTAGGAGTCAACTACCCAGGACAGGGATGATCTGAAACTGTAAGACTTGCCAAGGCTACAGAGGTACGAGGTGCCCCCTCAATGCTAATAATTGTTAGAGCTGTCAGTGCAGTGCCTTGCCAGCATGTGGTGACCCATTCTGCTGCTGCAAAGGGAAGAAGAAAGGCAGCACAGAAACTCCAGCACTTACAGGGCAAGAGAGTTTGCTCCAAAACAAACAATAAAGGCTTTCAGAGCCTACACAGATTAACACAGTGGGACACAACTGTGCCAGGGGTTCATGTTATATTCCACTGGTTCTAAGCAAAGTTGACAGTTACCAGTACTATTTATCTGCCTCAAAATTACAGCAGCTTGAAATCCACAGGCTTTTCTGGACATGTTCAGGTGAACTCTAAGTAACTGCAAAGTCACAGCATTTGTATGACGCTTGGCAGCAGCAGAGGAAGAGTTCTGCACATCAACAATATTTATAATTAATTTTTAAATGAAAGTGACCTCTGGCAGTTATACAGCTCTAGCCAAACCCAGACATTTAAATAGTTACTCACAGTACAGGGTTGTGTTTTATCTTTTAATCAAACCATTCCAGTTCTGCAGCTTCCTACAGTAGGATATAAATATTCAAACCCAACAGATCTATCTATATTAGACTTCCTATAATAAACAAAGTTTTCATGTATTACATAAAAACATAGCCTAAGGGAAAAAAGTGTTTTTCTTCTGGCTTACTTCTTTTTAAGACAGGAATATCCACCAGTGTGCCTGCCACCCTCAGAACCAGAAGGCAGCACATAGAACAAATCTATACAATTGTTCCCATTTTTTTCACATCCTAGATGGTTCCATTTTCAGTGCTGGATCCATTAACTGGAGTCTCCACAATCAGTCTTGGCTCTATCAGCGCATCCCAGCTTTCAGTTATCTGAAAACAAACCACAGGCAATACTTAGCAGGTGCCAGCAATACCAGCAGATGCAATTTCTGTGCTGTTATGCTTTTGCCTAGACCTGAACAACAGCACTACTGAACCAAGATCACAGCTCCTCCTGTGAGTCACTGATCCCCCTGATGAACCTCAACCTGCCTGCTGTCCTGGGTAAGGAAAGGTGCAGCTAAGAACAACACTAATGAAGTGAAAAGCTGGTAAGAAAGGATCTCTATGAGACATGATGTTGTTTATTAGCCAAAAAGAGAAGTTTGATGAGTGGCTGTGACCGCAGTTAATTAACATGCAAGAACTGATTATTATGATGTGAACGTGCCCACTCTTGCTAGAAAGGACCAATTCTTTTTGCTTCCATTTATTTAACTCGGATGCATTATTACAAAAGAGTGTCCCTGAGGCGAGCAGAGCCAGGAAGCAGGGCAGGTGTCAGCTCTGCAGAGCTGGTGACAGGACTCACAGCAGGCCCCACGTACCTTGGTGTCCTGAGGCACCGCGTACTCGATCAGCTCCACTCCGTCTGCAGACTGGTACACCAGGTCAAACTTCCCTGGTTCCTTAGCTACTGAAAAACCAAACAGCTCAACTAGCTACAAACCAAAGAAAGTTTAAATGTTTACCACAAAAGCTGATCAAAACGACTTTGGTTTTGGGGTTTATTTTGGGTTTCTTTTTGAGCTCGGTGTCTGGGTAAATAATTGTAACAAAAGATCTTGAGGTAAAACTGAATACTACACACGAAAATTAAGGTAATTATCTGACTACCCACATGAGAAAGTCAACAATACGTTGCTGAAATTTGAGGAAAATGCTCCTGTGAGAAGTCAGCAATTCTAGCTTAAATGGCAACTGGAGGATACACAGTTTCAGAAACATTCATCATTTCAGGTCTCAGGAACTGCACCTTGTCATTGCAGGGACTCACTTCCACACCCACTGAAGACACACCATTGTGACCTCACACTTTCTCTGTAGTTCCATAAAAGAATTACTTTCAGAAAATGAAACCACAGTAGAGATGAGTTGCTGACCACTCAAACTGACTGAAAAAATTTATTTTGTAAATACAAGCATACTTCAAGTAGCAAGGGTTAGAACTTCTCAATTTAAACAGACTTTTGGAGGAGGGAATGAGAAGGGAAAGGGTATGTTGAGAATGAACCCAAGGAAATTGGGAATACTCCTGAAAGATCAAGTGTTCCTTGGATTTTTGGTTTTTCAGGTGACAGCACATGACAACAAGCCCTTGGTGTCCCCATGTACGTACATTGTCCTGCTGATGTTGAAAGGATCTCAAGTTCAATCTGCTTTTTTTCAACATTCCAACTGATTATTTTTGCCTCCTTCACAAAGCAACAAGAAAGAATCAGGTAAGACACACTTCAGCACTGGATAACTATTCCATATTTACAACCAGTGTGCTACTTAATTGCTGCCAGAGGAAATAAGTATATTTGGCTATCAAATTTTCCAGTCTCCATGTATAAAATCTGCAAAGAATTAATGCTCAGCAATCTGTAACTACTGGCATCAATAAACCAAAATTACTCATTGTCACCAACTTTGCAGTTTAAATCAGTACTTACCCAGAAACCAAGTTATCTGAAGTAGCAATAAAATTTTACTTGCACCAGTTTTAAGGACTTGCCTTGACTTCAAATAGCAGTAGACTCAAATGCAGCTACATTTTCCTACTTGAAGGTCTGTATTTTTTGTCATCTCTAAAATATTAATGATCATTAATAATCCTTGCAGTTGGTGGTTTGTTTTTTTGTTTGTTTGGGGTTTTTTTTTAATAACAGCTACACCTTTCAAATTTTCAATTCATTTCATCTTCTAGGGTTTTGATTTTTACTGCTACACCAGGAATAGCATGTGGAGTCAACAGGATGCAAAGAAAAACACTGCACAACCTCAAAATATTTAAGCCATACCTCACCTATCATAGTTCTGTGAGTGAATGAAGGGAGGAAAGAAAACCAGTACCTTATAGTCTGAAACTTCAGGACTGTAATTTTCACTTAGTTCCAGGCGCTGTTGAAAGAAATACAAGTAACAAATTGTAACTTTTCCCAATCTTTGATGATTCCATCAAAGTTCCATCCAGACACAGCTTCTTCATCAAGAGAAAAGTGCAAGAGCCAAGTCTCCTATTCCTGGAATCCAATGCCAATCGTGGTCCCAGGTAGACTTCCAGGACTCACTGCTCCAAAGGATTTACATTCAGGTCAGGCTGTGTGAGGAGATCAGGAAGATGGATCCCAGTCTCCTCAACTGCAGGGATTTCTTTTCATTTACTTTTTTATTTTGCATTGCAGTGTAATTATTTGTATGGTAAGATTTGCAGTAAAATGTACATGAAAAATCACATTGAAAGGACAGCACAGACAGCATTTCTTGTGTTACACATAATACAGAAGGTCTAAAGAAATGCACTTCACTTCTGTATGTGCTCCAAACATTTGTAAAAATCAAAGCCAGGCTTTACAACAAGTGAATTTTTTAGAGAAACTATTAGGTCAGAAACTTAAGAGTGGCCCAAATAAAGCAATTTTAACCTACTAACACTCAGTATTTCCAGAGTTCTTTACCTTAAAGGCAATTCTTTCTCCCACTTGCGGTGGAGCAGCTAGAAGAGGTAACACACTATAGTCTCTCTTGGGAATCTCCACGGGATTCTGTGAAGCAAAGAGTAACTCATTAATTACTGTATTAGTGAAAATACAAGACAATGTTCATGCTGTATGGATTGCAAGCTCTGAGAAGAGTAAGGTACATGCTATGTTTTTAGCTACACGATACAATCACTTTATTGTTGTTTCACAAATGCTTCCTCAGGCTGACAAATAGAATTACAGTAAGTAAAAGTTAAATCAACCTTTATCCCACTAATCAATTTCTGCTTTTATGAATTATTTTCATCCTATAGGTTCTTTGTCCAATTCAAGCTGCCAGAGAAAGATGACCTCTGCCCATGTCAGTCACTCACCTGGACAAGGACCGAAGTGTTTGTTGCAGCTTCATTTAACTGCCTCTGTTTCTGGCCGTCACTGCTGTAGTTATAGAAGAAGCCAGGGTTTGCTCCTCTCCCATGGCCTTGGCCCCTCATCATCCCACAAAACCCACGGCCCCTAGGTCCTCTCCAGAAGTTACCCTCTCCCATTCCACGCCCCCTTCCACAGCCTGGGCTGGCAAACGGTCCTTGGATACTGGCTGGCAACTGTTTAGTGCAGTTCCTTACTATGGAATTACCCAGTCCAGCATCTGCTGCAGGTTTTTTAATGACAAGTGTGTTTGAATCTGAACTGTCAGAGTCTGAAGAGGAGCTCTTTGCTTTGGGAGCCTTGGTGCTGGCTTTTGCAGCCACCACATGGTTTGGCAGTGATTTTTCCTTTGCAGGGCTGTCTTGTGCTGGTGTCACCTTCTCATCCTCTGTACTCGAGTCCGAATCTGAACTAGAAGACTGGGGGTTTTTAGCATTTTTATTAATTGCAGTCTTAGTCTTTTCAATGTTAGACTTCACAGTCACTTTATTAGTTTTCACATCAGAACATGAGGCAGCTTGGGATTTGTCTTTGGGAAGTGTCGCCACTACAGGTTTATGGGAAGATTTATTTTCCTTTACATTTAATTCACTGATGTCACTGTCAGATGATGTGCTGGAGGAATCTGAAGCTTTCACCCTCTTTTTCCCGGACTGTGTTGTGATCTTTTTGGTGCTATTTTTACCAGAATTTAGAGAAAAGCTCTCATTTGCCTGTTCTAAAGCAACCTTTGTCTGCTTTTCATCCTTCTTTTTTGTTGCCAACTGCTTCTCCCTCTCTGTTTTTTTCATCTTTTTAGAATGGGCAGTAGACCTCTCTTCCTTACCTTCTGCAAGTCTATTTCTTCCACTAACTTCTTCCTTTCTTTTTCTCTTCATGTACCTTTTTTGAGAGTCCCAAGTATCTACAGAGGTCTCTTCCGTATAAGAGGAATATTCAAGGTTATGCTTCTCCTTTTTCTTTTTCCTTTTATGCTTGCCTTCATTCCTAGAGAATTCTTCCTCATCCTGCTTGTGTCTGTGCCTTTTTTTGTCTTCTTTTGTTGTGTAAGTAAAGCCATCATCTATCTCTTCATAATCATCTGCAACTATCTCTTCCAGTTTTACTCTGTTAAAAAAGGCCAAACAAAAGCCACCGTTCAGCAAAATGAGCACTTTTCCCAACATGCTCACAGCTCAGGCAATGAAGATGCCTGAGCTCTAGAATGAAGATGCTCCAGATCTTCCCCAGACAGTCCAGAACCCTCCCCTGCAGGCACAGGCTCCCCTTCCATCCTCGGAAACATTTCCAACCACTTGGCTCCCTCCAGCCCTTTTGGAGATCCCGGGGTGTCTCAGGTGTTGGGAATCAGTGCCCGTGGGCACCCGGCTCCCGCTTCACCACCCAGGGAAGGAAGAGCTCAGTTCCCCGGTGAGGCCCCATCCCTGTCCCACCAAGCCCACGAGGGGATTCACAGAATCCTAGAATGGGTCAGGTCGGAAGGGACCACAGTGGGTCATCTGGTCCCACCTCCCTGCTCCAGCAGGGCCATCCCAGAGCACAGGGCACAGGTTTGTGTCCAGACAACTCTGGAATATCCCCAGTGAGGGAGACTCCACACCCTCTCTGGACAATCTGTCCCAGCCTGCGGTCCCTGCACAGGGAAGAATCTCTTCCTCATGGTCAGGTGGAACTTCCTGGGCATCAGTTCCTGCCCGCTGCTTCGTGTCCCATGGCTCGAAACTACCGGGGAGAACTCGGTCCCGCCTCTTCGCTCCCCCTTTAGGTACTGATAGACACTGATGAGTTGCGTGTGAGGGACTGAGGCCCCGATCCCACTGTCCTGGTTCCAGTCCTGATCCCGCTGTCCCAGTCCTGCTGTCCTGATCCCGGTCCGGATCCCGCTGCCCCGGTCCCTCTGTCCCTATCCCGATCCCGCTGTCCCGATCCCGCTGTCCCGGTCCCGGTCCGGTCCGTACCGCAGCGAGTCGTTGTCCCGCACCAGGCGCGCGCTCTCCGCGGGCGGCAGCAGCGCTCCCTCGAGGAAGAGGCTGAGGCGGGCGCGGCGACTGAAGCCGAAGCGGTGGCGGATGAGGCTGAGCAGGTCGGTGACGAGCCGCGCCTGGCCCGGCTCCAGCAGCAGCCAGCATAGCGCGCAGCTCGGGCTGGCCGGCGGAGGGTGATCGAACACCAGCCGCAGCCGCACCGGGCCGCCGCCGGCCGCCATGGTGCGGGAGGAGGAGGAGAAGGAGGAGGAAGAGGCGGAGGAGGCGGGCGCTGGGGGCGGTGCCTCAGGGCGGAGCGGGGCCGGGCCGGTCCCGTGACCGCGGGAGCTGAGGGAGCGATGGGGCTGCTCAGCGCTGGGATCGTGCTGTCCGTGCTGCTGCTGGCGGCAGGTACGGGGCGGACTGGACTCGGCTGGACGGGATGGGAGCAGGGCCTTTGGGCACGGCGCTCCTGTGTCCTGCGGCCGCTGTCGGGCAGGGCCCGGCTGAGGCGCGGGAAATACCGCTTACCGGGGTGGGTGTCGGGAGGGACGGAGCGGGTGGCGAGAGTGCCGCAGAGAGTAGCAAAGCCTGGCCACCGTGGCTTGGAGAAGCTTTATTGCTCCGTCTCCAGTGCGCTGTTGCCATGAGATTAAGGGATGGAGTGTCAAAGGTCTGTTCTCTGTCCGAGATGGACAGTAGACTAACCGAATAGGTCACCAGACTTTACTGACTTAATTGAGTTTAAATTATATTTTGGGTTCCTTTAGAAGTGACCCTCTGTCTGTCTGCATCTGCTCTCTTTGGGGACTGTGAAATGATGTGGTCTCCGCAGACACCCAGATCAAAGTGTTGGGATGAGCTCAGTTGATCGGATCATGGAGCCACAACACCAAGCCTGCGGGTTCGATCCCCGTACGGGCCGTTCACTGAAGGGTTGGACTCGATCCTGTTAGGTCCCTTTCAACTCAGAATATTCTGCGATCCTTGTCGAAATTGCAGCTGGTGCGAGTTATTCCATAGGGGTTAGTGGGGCTGTGCCTTCAGCCCAGGCCTTGAAAACACTTCAAGAACAAATTATTCCAGCGATTGGGCTGTTATTCCGGCGGCAGGTCTAACGCCAGGCTCCGATAAGGAAGTGCTTAATTACACACTTCATTCATTGACGATAGCTCAGCTGTGGGTGGGGGTGTAAATATAGGCAGGTTTCTTACAGTAATTTTTTTAATAGTAGTAGCACTTCTAATTATCACACCCAAGATTGAAATGTCATGTTTTGGGACAAATCTAGTGGAAAGCCCAAAGCTGAGCCTTTTTATCTAGCTGATTGTTATTTTTATTTCTCCTCAAGGTGTAGTTCTGAGGCAGCCCCAAGAGTCCAAAGAGGTGTGGGGGTATGTGGAGGTTCGGAACAAGGCCCACATGTTCTGGTGGCTCTACTATGCAAATAACCCAACCCAAGACTTCACAGAGTTACCTCTCATCTTGTGGCTTCAGGTAAGGTTTGGTGAGAGACCTAAGCAATAATTCTTTCCATCTGTGCCGTGTTCAGTCTGATATCTGATATTGTGCAGCTCTACAGAAACAGGATTCAAAACTGCCTAGTTCTAAATGCCTTGCCCTGTGAATGAGGTGTTGGGGTTGGGAAAAACAAGGATGATTTCATTATGCAGTTGTGGGGTGTCCTCAGCTGTTCACCATCAAGTTCGATTGCAGTAACAGAGGTTGTTCTTATCTTTCGTACAACAGTAGTGATTTTTGTGCATTGTAGTTTCACAGCTCCTTTCCTGGGGAGTTTGGAGTCTAAACAATGTTCAGAGAGAGTAGATAAAGGAGTCAGATATTTAGGATGATTTCTAATTGGAAACAATCCCAGTTTGATAAAAGTGGTGATGTGTTCTCCACAGTACATTTCAGAAGTTAATGTTGAATAGAATCTACGTGAGGACTTGGTCTTTTTCTTTCTGGGTTATTTCATCAGAGTGAAACCCACATGCTGTACATGCTGATTAAACTAATGACTTCCAAAGCCCTAGTTACCAGGTAGTTAACTTTTGCACTCCATATTCAGGAAATAAGGTTTTGAAACTGTGCTCACATAGCAGGCAGCTCACCAGAAACTCTCACAAGTGGGTGACTGCTTCTCTGTTGAATTCTTGCTTTCAGAATAGTCATGTGTGTGCATAACCAAAGACCATGAGGAACAGAGCCTGCTCTGCAAATTAATGTGTAGCTTAGAAGCAATTTTTAAAAATTTACAGTCTCTCATTCTACTTACTGGATGGCTTGTATTTTTCTTCCGTCATCATATCTATGCCATGCTGCCTTTTAACATCTTTGTCATTTGGTATTTCCCTGCAGGGAGGTCCAGGAGCTTCAGGCTGTGGATATGGGAACTTTGAAGAGATTGGTCCATTAGACAAAGAAATGAAACCAAGAAATACAACCTGGGTACAGTAGAGAGTTCAGCTTCTAACTACTAATTACAAATGTTTGTTTGCTTGTGTAAGCAGATGATCACTACGCAGAAAAACACAGAACAGTTTTTCATTTAAAGTTCAGTAGAACTATAATATTTCAAGTTAAAATGTTGTGGTTAATAAATTAGCTTATAGGAATAGGCTTGTTTCGAACTGAGGGATAGACATTAATTTGATCTGATGAAATACGTCTGGTCTTCCATGAAACTGTGAAATGCAGATGTCTGGGAAACAGAGAGCAGGGAAATTGTAGAAAGTGTTATTTCAGATCACAGCTTCATTATGTGCAGTCACAGAGCTTTTTCTGGGTGGCTGGCAGTGTAAAACCTGTGGCTTGTAATTATAGGTCCAGTATGGCCTTCAAGGGAAGACAAATTACAGCTGCCTGTGAAGGTGGAAGTTTAATTAGTGCAATATATTTATGCTCTGAGCTACCAATAGTCTGAAGTACTCTGGAGTTCCCTAGGTGACCTGCCCATGGATCACTGGGAGTTTTGGGGTGTATTTCTGGTTACAGATTGGGCAAATTGAAGGACTTTATGTTGCACCTAATTTTTCTGCAAGTTTTTTCAGGTCTAGGCATTTTCTGGCTCAATTAATTATTTGTGCCATCAAAACTAAGGTTTTTTGCTGGTTCTGAACTGAGGTTTTGTACAAACCTTCTTTCTGTTTCTGCAGTTGCAGGCAGCCAGTATCTTGTTCGTGGATAATCCTGTGGGCACTGGATTCAGTTATGTGGATGATTGTAGCTTGTTTGCCCAAAACCTTACCACGGTAGTTTCTGATATGATGGTTTTTCTTGGAGAATTCTTCAAGTGTAGAGCAGAATTCCAGGTAAATGAATTGAATTCTTGTTTATTGTTGTATTTTTCTTTGCTTTAAAATAGGATTCAAAAAAGAATTAGGGAACAGACTTCCAGATGGACAGTGTTTTGCTGCTAGGTAGTGTTTGGTGCAGGTATAACCACTGTCTCTTATTTTCCACATTTTAGAAGTTGTATCTTGAATTTGGGGTTAGTTAGATAAGCATTGGGCTGGATTATTGTCTGTTGAGTGATCCAAGCGGCATATATAGGATCACAGCTGCTTATAGTTCCAAAATACTTTAGAACAACCCCAGAAAATCCCCAGGATATTATGGAAACCTTATGTGCATCTTAAAACAAGAAAAACATGAAGTGTTTGGTAGTTAGAGGTGAACAGCCAGTGCCTGGATCCTGTGGGATGCAGGAGATGGTTGGAGGTATCTTCTGCCCTCCACCCAACGAGTTCCTTGTGTGGCTTTTCTCTCCCCAGACCATCCCATTCTACATATTTTCTGAATCTTATGGAGGTAAAATGGCTGCTGGGGTTGCTTTAGAGCTGCACAAGGTAAGTACTTGGAGGATATAGTTCACGTTTCACTTTAAAACCTGGGATTCTACAAATACTTTTATTTTCTGGAATACACTGTCCCTATTGCCTAATTCACAATGCTACTTCATTTTTTCACTTAAAGAAAACTGATTCTAGAGTCATGAATAGCTAACTAAGATTTGATTCTTGGTTTGGTGTTTTGTTTTGTTTTGTTTTTCCTCTTATTCACGAAGGCTGTTCAAAAAGGGACCATAAAGTGCAATTTTAGGGGGACTGCTCTTGGAGACTCATGGATTTCTCCTCTGGGTACGTTTAAACTCCTCAGACTGTGGATGATTTGTTGTTGTTGTTGTTGTTTTGTTTGTTGGTTGTTGTACTCATTCAGTGAGTGCCTAAAGTCAAAAACGCCATCCCTGCCTTAAGTGAATTAACTCTCTAGTGAGTCTGGTAAATCAAAAGGAAATACTCAGCCTTGCAAGCTGTGACTGAAGAATCTCCCTTTAGAATGTATCTAGATTTGGAAAAGTCAGAGAGTAAGGTCAGTGAGGAGCACACTTGCATCTGAAGTGGAGGGATGGTGAAATGTCCCTACACATCTCCACAGCCTCTGAGGTGTTTTGTAAGAGTCCTGCGCTTAAATGTGGCCACCAAATGATTCACAGGGCTGCAAGTGAGATTGGTGTCTGGTTGAGGACAAAAAGCAAATTAAAGGGCTCTTGGTCCTTCAGTGGGATTGGCAAGGGCAGGCTTCATAGATTCCCTTCAGCGCAGAACAATACCAAACAAACTCTTATCTGTCTGCCATCAGCTGATCCTTGAGAATTTACAAACAAACCTGTTATAAAGCAAATATGTTTTATAACTCAATTTTTCTCTTGTGACTTTTCAAACAGATCAGTTTAGATAATTCCCATCCTCTTGTTAGACCTCTGCCCATGATCTGGCAGTGTGCTGCAATGCTGGGTGGAGGACATTTTCGTAACAATGTGTTGGTTGCTTTAAATAAATTTCACTGGTTAATTCATAGGGGGTTAATGATGTTGCAGGATTTGTAAAGAATCTGCTATGTAGTACGTAACCTTAGGGTTGAAAAGCTGACTGTACCTTTTTATTGATTAATTCATCTCCATTTATTTTTCTCATAAATATTGTTGCCCCAATAAAGGAAAAGTAAGTTAAATCTTATGTCAATGATTGATTGTCAATTTGATGTTTGAAATCTCTTCTGTTTGTTTAGACTCTGTGCTGTCCTGGGGGCCCTACCTTTACAGCACTGTAAGTACCTTCTTAAACTCTTGGTCCTCACCTGATCCCTTGTACTGCCATACCGTATAAATGGGTGTTGAATCTTAAGATTACCTCTTGGCCTGAATAAAACCTCGAAAGCATGGAGCCTGTTAGCAATAAATAGATGTGGAATTGTAATTAAAGACGTCCTTCATTGTGTTTGTCTTCCAGTCTCTCCTTGATGATAATGGTCTAGCAGAGGTGACTGCTGTTGCCAAAGAAATAATGGCTGCAATAAATAAAAATCAGTATGGGTTGGCCACTGAGCTCTGGGGCAAGGCCGAAGAGGTCATTGAAGAGGTGAGATCTTTGACTAACATTAAGAACTAACTGCTGCCTGGGGAGGCGCGTGATTTCAAATTATCTTTTCTATAAGTGTTGAGCTGGCATGAATTCTCCAACCTTCTGCCCAGTCATTTTTGCCAGGATTTGTTTTATCCCAGTGCTGCTATAAAGGAGTGTTTGCTGTGCCCCACTGTGTGAGTGACAGAAGAAGTGGGCAGGACTGCCCTTGTGGTCTTCCAGTATAGCATTGAGGTTTCAGTATATAACTAGTCCTCTTGATTTCCACAGTTTCAAATTAAATAAGCTATATCTCCTGGAAAGCTCTGAATATTGCAAACTGCATCCAGCAAGACACAAATTTCAAGTTAAGCATGCATCTTTCTTTGAAGAACTACAATAGGTGCACAGGATGGAAAGGAATCTGGAGTTATGGTCTGTTACAGTGGCACTGCATCTCATTACTTAGAAAGTTCCAGCATAAAAGACTGCTAAAGTTTTGGTTTTGTTTCTCCTGTTAAAAGGTTGCCCCAAAATCTCAATCTTTAGTACACGTAAGACTCTCGCTTCCTCAGACAGAAAGGCTAATCTGGAGCCACTTCCTTTTATTACTTTTTCTTTTTTTTTTGAGTTGTTGGTTTTGTGGGTTTTTTTTCTTAATTCCATGTTTCATAGCTGACAGTGCCTTGTGTGACTGATAGGTAAAGCTTTGTAAAGGGGAGGTCTGGTAAAATCATGGCTCTGGCCTGTTACTTAGGCTAAGTAGAAGTATCAGTCACAGCCTTGCACAGAGCTGGTTTCACTTCTTGCTGTTTGGAAGGAACTTTTGGTTCCTGTTTTACTTTTCAAATCTACTTGACTTCTCCTCTCTGTTGTGATGGTGCTGGCAGGTGAAGGCACTGCAGTTCTTCTGGGGTTGCTGTTGTGAGCTGATTTCTGACCTAAGCATCAGAACTTTAAAAACTCAAAAATCAAGTAAAGCAGGACTTGAAGAATCTGGAGTAACTTCTCTAAGGCAACACTGCTCACGTTTGTGCTCAGATGCAGGCAGCCTCTTCAGCTGCATGAGGGCTGCCAATCTGCAACGCTTGGGCACATCCAGCTGCCAGCAGTTCCAGAAGAGGGGTGGCTCATATCCATCACCACATTTTCAAGGAAGCATTTTAGGTTTTGGAGGCTTGTAGGTTGAAAGGATGTTGAGCAAGAGCAACACCAGACTAGACCTAGCAGTAGGGGCTGTCTGAACGTATCACCTGGCACTGCAGTTCTCTGTCATGAGTAATGCAGGGTAAGGCTTCCTGTCTTCTTACTTCCTGTCAGGGTAAAGCTTCACATCTGCTTCACAGGAGTAAATAACATCTCTGGCACAACCCATGTGTGAATGATACAGGCTTGAGGAATCTCTTTCCCACTCCCAAAGCAAATGTAGAACTGAAGTTTTTCCGCAAGTATCTTCCTGGTGTGCAGGTAAACTGAAAGGTCACAGGGTCATTTACTTAGGATTTAATTAACTTTTTTTTTTTCTTTTATTCTTTTCAGGAAAGACTGTTCCTCATATCTGAGAAATGTTTTTATTAGTGTTACTGAAATTATCTTGTGTTTTCAGAACACAGACAATGTGAACTTTTATAACATCTTGACTAAGGAGGTTCCAGAAGTGAAATCAGATGAACAAGAAAATCTCCATCTCAGTAAGTTGTAGTTAAATACCTGAACTTCTGAGACCCTGTGTTTCCATTCAGGTATCTTCAACTCTGGCAGTGGAAAGAGCCTCAGTGTAGCACATCCTTAAAATGCATGTTGATATTCTCCTGAGCAGAACTTGTTCGCTGTTGCATAAATAGAGACAGATAGGAATGTGGAACAACCCTATAGATGACACCTCCACCTATACATCCTGCACAAATTACAGCAAGGAAGCAGTCAATATAATTGCAACATCATTTTATGACCTTTTAAGTTACTTCCTCTTACTGTCTTTCATTTCTGTCTTTAAGACAGGACACAAAAATGTCTCATCAGTATAAACAGTCTGCTTAGACTCTCGCTCCATGATTTTTGTGTATCAATGTGAAAAACACGTGTAGAATTTCTTTCAAGCTCTTTTTCTGTTGGCTTCATAAGGCAAGGTGCAGTTAACTCCTCAAAGTAAAACACTGCAGCTCAAAAATTACTGGTCTGTTGAGAAGATCCGAGTGGTTAAAGCAGAAGCTGATGTCCAGAAAAAGTGCAGTGTTAGCCAAAAGTAGGAATTGATGGGTTCTTCCTGTATCATCCTGCCCTAAATAAGGGTTGCCTTAAGTGGTTTCTAGTAAAAGTAAGCAAATGTCTCTCTGTGGTGTTGCATTTTCATTAGAAGAAGGTTTGTTTGCCCTGACTGACACTGAAAATTGTTATTTGTGCAGGATGGGGTCTTAAATGTGCCACTGATCAAAGCGTGTTCTCTCTTTTCTCAGTCCGGCTTTACCAGCGCCACGTCAGAAAAATGCATCAGAGCAGCCTCGATGAGCTGATGAATGGGCCCATCAGAAAGAAGCTGATGATCATTCCTGACTGTGTGAAGTGGGGAGGTACTTTCCTGTCTGCTAGTGTGCACCTGATGAGTCCCTTACTGCTGTTTACAGTACTGCATTCTGTAGGAAAATACTCTGGCAACTGGTCACATTCCATTGTCATTATCCATGGGGCAAAGAAGGGGGTTTGTTCTCAGAAATGAAGGTGTCATGGGGCAGGCCTGTGGGCAGATGTGGTTCTGGTTCCGATTCTGCTGCTCATATCTATCTTTAGCCAAGTAACTGAAAATACAGGGGGAGGGAGGAAGATCCTCTGTATTTCAGCAACTGGTTTCTGTCTTTCAGGCAATCTTGCTGAAATTCCTGTCACCTTTTCTCTGCCGGAAGTCTGGTGTCATGTAATGATGTATCATATGGAGGAGAGGGTGTAAAACAGAAAGGAAGGCTTAAAGGACTGATGCCAGCACCCTGTGTGTAAACAGGAGCCAGAAGCTGTAGCACTGTCTGTGAGCTCCAGTGGGAGCACAGCTGCTCTCTGGTCCTCTGGTTCCTTAAACTGATAAATCAGTGGTGCCACCTTGGGCTAGGACTGTTGTATACGTAGCTGTGAACTCCATTTTAGAACCTTTAGCCCCTGCTTCTGTCCCAGCTTGGGGATGACATCCTTCATCACTTAAAATTTGTCTTTTTGGTTCCAACCAGGTCAGTCCAGACAGGTCTTTGAGAACATGGCTGAGGACTTCATGAAACCTGTCATTGATATTGTTGATCAGCTTTTGGCAGCCAATGTCAGTGTTACAGTCTATAATGGGCAGCTGGACCTCATTGTTGACACCATGGGTAAGGAACTTCTTGACTGGGGATGGAAACATAACATGTGATGATTAGAATGTGGAGCTGTCAGTATATTGGTACGAAGATTTCTCCAGTCTCCTGTGCAAAACTCTTATCTAACTAGCAATGCTTAAATACTACAGTCATAAATGAGCAGCATTTAGGATGTTTTGCTTATTTCCCTCAGAGAGGCAAATCCTTTACCTCCATTATACTGTTGAGAAATGGATCTGCAACATCACTAATTGCTTGTTTCAGTGAAGCTAATAATCCACTTAATCCTCCTGGATAGACACAGAGATGTGCATGTGTGTATGCTCATTCATAGGCAAAGAATGCTGGTAATTAATGAGGGAGGGTGCAGTGGAAGAGTGCTCACACCTGCTCTCAGTGTAGGTTCCTGCACACCTTGGGCTTTGTTTGCTGCTTGCAAGATGCTGGTTTGGTCCAGGGGCAGTTTGGGAGCCAGGCCAAGTGCTGCTGAAAAGCCTCACAAGGCTGCTCTGCTCCCTTCCACTTGTCTTTTCTCACTGAGTTAAAGAATCTGCAGTCACAGACTCCACAAACACCTTCCTGTGTTGTGAAAGGCTTTGTTCTTTGTCTGTCTCTGCCCACTTAGATATTCAGATACCCTTCATGAGCAGCACAGCAATCAATAAATCCAGGAAACAGAGTATTTAGGCTGTCAAAACAGATTAGCAGTTAGTGGTGCTCCAGTTTATCACATTTTGGTCTAAAATTGAGCTGTAGTTAACATGTAAATTCTTCCAATAGTTCACAGGTAGGCTAAAGCTTTGTCCCCCTTGGAGTCCTGGAATTGATCTTGTTGCTGTCTTGACCTCCACCTTCTCTAGAAGCACCTGCAAACAGAAAGCCTTTCCAGTCTCCCCTCAGTGAGTGTCTAACAAACAGAGAAATAGTGCCTTTTCTGATTTCTAGGAGGGGGACTTGGTATGGCTGATCCTTCTCCATGGCAGGATATTCAAGGTGCTTGAGGTGCAAAGTGAATATGTTGGAATTTCTAGGGCTGCCGAGCCTCCAAGAAACAGATGTTCAACTTGCGCGATCCTAAGTCCATTTCATACACACCTTCACTGTTCACTTACTCCTTTCTCCCCACCACTGGTTTGTTTTAGTTTGTCCCGAATTTCCCTAGGCATAACAAAATTGTTTTTAGGATCTGAGCACACAGATTCTGTGCGAAGTCTGCTCTACTGGTATCCAGTACAGTGGGCATCCAGCTGAACTGGACTCCCAAGCTGCTGTGGAACCAAGTATCAGTAATTACCAAGTACTGGTAATCAGTCCTATCTCTTATCTCCAACAGGCCAGGAGGCATGGATCCGGAAACTGAAATGGCCTGATTTGGACCAGTTCAGCCAGAAGAGGTGGAAGGCACTATATGTGTCTCCAGAATCCACTGAGACAGCTGCTTTCCACAAGGCCTATGCGAACTTTGCTTTCTTCTGGATTCTCAAGGCTGGGCACATGGTAAATAATCAAGTCCTTGGGGTGGAATCAGCAAGAAGACTGAAGATGTGTGTGTAGCTGCTGTCTGCTTCCTTATAGCAGCTGCTTATTCTGTGCTTTCCTCTGTGCTAGGTACCAGCTGACCAAGGAGAGATGGCACTCAAAATGCTCCGGATGGTGACCCAGCAGCAGCATTAGGGGAGGGGAGGTCAGCTGGTCTGGCTTCCTGCCCAGCACCAGGGCTCTGGAGGAGGGTGAGTCGGCGATCCTAAGCCAGAGGAGGCACAGTGGCTGTTTGGACACACAGCCACCCTCATCTTGCTGATGCTGTGCACAAGTGCTTGTGGAAAGGCATTTTTTCCTTGAATGAGTTACCGCTTTTGGATTTTTAAGCTGTGATTAGCTGCCTTAACACTGTTCATAAATGACTCTTCCAGAGGGAAGTGCCTTGTCATAAAGAAGAAACCCTGAACCTTTGCCATGGAAGGATTTTGTGCTCTTGTCCTTCCCTGAATCCTCCCTTGTCTGTTCACACACCACGAGTAAAACTGATTGCACTTGATTTGCTTTGTGTTCCTCTGGGAGAGCTGACCTGCTTCATGAGGCTGTGGGATGTTCCTTCCTTTGTCCTCAGGCTTCTGCTTGAGTCACCTGGCTGGATTACAAGCTGAAGACATGGAAATGCCAGGACAGAGGACCTGCCCTAGAGGAATCACAGTCCATCTCATCTTGTTGAGGTGCCTGCATTAGGATCCAGGATTCTTCAGACTTCCTGTGCTATGGAGAGAGAAGAACATCCCACAGAGAAGGATTCGAACATCTGAACATTTGTTTCTTGTTTTCATTCTTCTTAATGCCCATTACTCAAACTTTGCCTTTAGCCTCAACACCTGAAGTACATCCAGCCGGAATTCCTACTTTTCTTTATCCTGAAGCAGAAGGCCTGTTAATACCCTCTTGTTATACCAAAGAGTCCCAACAGACAGAAGGCTCTTAAAACCTTCTGGGTTTAGCCTGGGGAGTAGAAAGGAGCATTATTTGAGCAATAACAGCATAATTCTGAAAGATGATAAGAGTGTTTAAAGGGAGGATATACAAAATCTTGATCCATGTCATTTAGAGATTTTTTTAAGTCTTCCAGAGACCTATTATTTTGAAACGTTTTTTTTATAGTACATAGTCAGGAAGAGACTTGGTCAGACATCATTTGACTTTTGCTATGGAGTATGAAGTAGTTTTTTATTGGTGTCTGATAGGAGGCACGACAGCTCCTTCCAACTGTCAGAATCCGAAATAAATAGCAACCTCTAAATTACTCTAGCCACTGAAACTGTCCTAAAATGCCTGATAGCACTGTCTTAGCAAGAACTGAGGCACAGTGCTGTATGAGCACACGCAATCACCCACAGCTGCACTACTGGCACCTAATAATTGCTTCTTTTTTGTGTTCCCTTCTTGTATTCCTGAGAACTTTAGCAATGCAAATCCAGATTTGGTTTTTTAAACACTTTTTTCATTAAATAGATCTAGTTCATCTTTCTTCAGCATCACATTGATTTCAGTGCTTGAAAATGACATGTTTTCTGTTTTGGGTTTTAGATGAACAACAAGAGGAGGTGGCTACCAGACAGATAATTTGCATATTTGCATTCTAGGAATATTCTTAAATAATTTGCCAAGCAAATCAGTATGGTTTTGCCTGGGTAATGTGCTGGTTTGGGCTGGGATAGAGTTAATTTTCTTCCTAGTAGATAGTATGGGCTATGTTTTGGATTTGTGCTGGAGACAGTGTTGATAACACAGGGTTGTTTCAGTTGTCCCTGAGTAGTTCTGGCAAGGCCTTTTCTACCCTCACCAGACCCCACCAGTGAGGGGCCTTTTGGAAGCACAAGGAGTTGGAGGACACGCAGCCTGGACAGCTGACCCTAACTGACCCAAGGGATGTCCCAGATCAGGTGGTGTCATGCTCAGCTGGGGGAAAGGACAGGGGACATTGGGAGCAATGCTATCTGTCTTCCCAAGTAACTGCAGCATGTGATGAAGCCCTGCTGCCTTGGAGACAGCTGCACACTTGCCTGCCCATGGGAAGTGGTGAATGAATTCCTTGTTTTGGTTTACTTGTTGCCTATTAAACTGTCTTTATTTCAACACATGAGTTTTCTCACTTTTACCCTTCAGTCTTTCCCCCATGTGTCTGGAGGGGGGAAATAAGTGGGCAGCTCTGTGGTGTTTGTTTGCTGGCTGGGGTTAAACCATGACAGCAGTTTGAGTTGGCTAGTCCTCAGTCCTGTTATATACAATATTCTGCATTAATCCTAAATTAATACTAGAGGGCTTGATAGAGGAAAAGAATTGAGAAGGTGGTCTCTCTGGAAAGCAGCATGTTCTCACCCTTGTTTATCAAATGGGACATTGATATACATTGCCATGGGCTGGTGCTCAGTCACAGGCCTGAGGCATCTGTTCCTTGTCCTGCTCTTTTTTAGCTTCTGCAGGTTTTTCTGTTGGCAGAGACAGCTGGTGAGGAAAAAAGATGGCATCAAGAAGGCTGGTGGTAATGATTTGTTGGGTTTAGGGGCTATGCCAAATCTAAATGTGCTAGAATAAAAACACTTGCCTGTGGAGACAGGCTTTTAACTAGGGTTCATTTGAATGCAAACAACAAAGCAGCAATCCTTTAGCATCAAGGAAGATTAATTTTATTCCAGCAAAGGCTTTGTCACTGATGTGTCACAGCTCTAGATCATCACAAAGGTAGGTCACTTGTCCAGCAGACGCTGTAAGAAATCAGTTGCTTTGAAAGGAGTTCAAGTCCCACTGTGTATCTGATTAGCAGGGACATACATTGTCCACTTTGATTTCATGCACTGTGCCTTTTCCAGATAAGGGCAGTCACTGAGCAAATCCATTAGAGTGATTCATTCTAAATATTAATAAGATTTTTTGTAGATGCTGAATCACTCAGAAGAAAACAGCCCAGTTGAAGAGGTGACCCCCGTGGGGGGGGTGAGCATGAGTGGATGCGTGGGGCACGGGGTTTCTCTGTCCCTGTTCCCGGGTCATGTGTACCCAAAATCCAGACCCCGATTGGTCAGTTTGAATGTAGCCCGCGGGAATCCTGTACTTAAGGGAGTGTTCACGGGACCCCGGGGGGGT